>VCAZ01000226.1:412417-422419 GCA_005784505.1 Bagarius yarrelli
GAGATTCTCAACACATGTTTCGGATGTTAATCTGCCACAATGCATCATGGGAATTCATGACAGCTCTGGATTCTTTCTTCGCTATTACAGAACGCTGAACTATGTGTGACTTGAGACATGCAGTAATCTTTATATGTAAAGGACTGAAAATTTTTAGTTTGCCGAAAACACACACACACACAGGCACATGCACACACAGAATCTACACAAGTTAGAGGTTAAAAGTTACTGAAAATTTTAGAAAGAAATATTATATATATTATATAAATATATTATATTATTATTACTGTTATTATTATTGTTATTATGGTTATTATTATTATTATTATTATTATTATTATGGCATTACTTAATTGACCAGTAACTCAGTAAGACATATAAATACCTTCTTAATTAATTATTACTTAAATAAATCTTATTGTAATTTTATAACAGCACATAAGAAAAGCTGCACTAAAAACAACAGTGTGAGATATTTTATTGAAAAATAATATATAATAAAATAAAATAAAAAATTTTATATAAATAAAAAAAGTTTTAAATTGAAAGTTTATTTTTGTACACGAAGATTTTTCGCAGCGTGCACAAGTGTAATAAAATTATTGCCAATTAACTGGAATTAAATATTTAGATTACACCTAAAAATACACTTTACTGTTAATTAAGAATTGTACCTTATAATTAACACTTAAAACAGGAAGTAGTTATGGGGGTGACGTCATCATAAGAAGACAGTGTGACACCAATATAAACGATCATAACACTGCTACTATTAATATTAATTATAAAAAGACAATAATTATTAATTTAAAAAACGTGGGATACACAATGTAGTTAATAATAATAATAATAATATCATTAATAAATAAATATTTTATAATAATAATAATAAGACTCACAGTCGCTCGGTGCCGCGCGGGATGTCTCGCGGAACGCTCCGCAGTCCCTGCGCGTGACAGTCCACAGTGGTCCCGACGCACGAGCACTGCGCTGGGCAAAGCTGCGCGTGTGACCCGCCGACCCCGACCGAACGAAAAGCGCAAACACCACCGCCAAACAGACCGCCGCGCTCCACACACGCATCTTTTTCTTTTTTTTACTCCTCTTTTTTCTTACTCTCTCGTTTGATTTTACTCTTTCTGTTCTTCTCTTATGTCCTGGCGGTGATGAAGTTCCTCAGAGCGCGCGGATGGTCTCCTAGTCCCGCTGCAGCGCGAGCGCACACAGAGTAGGAGAGAAAGAGTCGGTCGGTCCGAGGATGTTGCCGCAGTTAAAAAAAAAAAAAAACAGGGAAAAAGTTAAATAATCCTGCAAAGCGCAGCAAACGCACCTCTACCGCACGCTCGCGCCAACCAACTTACTGCGCGCAATAGAACAACTCACATGCAAGCACACGCGCGCGCACTGACGGAGTGCGAGGATTCCGTTTTTTCAGTCTCGAGCTCACGGTGAAGTCTGAGAGTCCTGCCGCCCGCGTGCATCTGTCATCCTCGAGCCTAAATGTGCATTCGTAAGTGCGTGCGTGCTTGTATGTCTCTCACTAGCACCTGACGGCGCGCGCGTGTGTGTATGTGAATATGATGCGGCGTGTGACACCGAACAGAACCGAGTCGAGTTCAGCAGTAAAGCAGATTCGGTGTGTGTGTTTAGTCCAGCAGGAGTCTCCGAGTGTGCAGTCTGTGCTGTGAATAATTTCCGGTGGGTGTAATTAATTTTCCTTGATTTCGCTGCGCGCGGATAGAAAAAAATGTAAAAAGTTGCCGTTTAGTTTGGTGTGTTGAAGTCGCGAGCAGCCGCGCGTGTGGACTTCTCGCTTCTAAATCGAAAACCTGCTGCACGTGCACAGAGAGACGCGGCCCCGCCCCTTGCCCCGCCCCCTCTGCACACTGCACAAGGAGAGCGAGGCAGACCGACCGAGAGAGAGAGAGAGAGAGAGACAGACAGACAGACAGACAGACAGGCAGACCGACCGACGGAGAGAGAGAGAGAAAGAGAGACAACACACACAGAGGAAGACAGACCGAGAGAGAGAAAGAGGGAGAGAGACAGACAGACATAAAGCCTTTTTTTTGACTTTGACTTTGACTTGACAGACCGACCGACCGACCGACAGAGAGAGATAACAGACAGTAAGAGAGAGAGACAGACAGACAGACGGGCAAAGAAAGTGGGAAAAAAAAAGAGAGACATACAGGCCATTAGAGAGAGAGAGACAGACAGACAGAAAGACAGACCAACTGAGAGAGAGACAGACAGGCGGCGGACAGACTGAAGGAGAGAGAAAAAATAGCATACTCAGGCAGGCAGAAAAAAAAGAAAAAGACAAAATAGATGAGGACAGACAGGGAACCATATTAAGGAACAGACAACAAACAAACAGACAGGGAGAAAAAAAAAGAGCTAGACCATGTAGAAGGAAAAGGGGACAAACATAAAGGGGGAAAACACAGACAGACAGAAAGGAACAGAAAGGCAAATAGTGGGAGGACGAATGACTGACAGGGCAGTCGAAGGAGACAGACAGATAGACAGACTGTGACAGACAAGCAAAAAAAGGCTAAAGAGGCAGACAGAAAAAGGACATTTAGAGAAGGTCAGACAGAGAAAACAAAGACATATTTGACAGATAATAGACAGAAAACAAACATAGATAAAACTGTAGGAATGTGTAAGGAGCAACTTGTTTTAAAGAGAAGAAAAAGAAAATGTGAGGTGAGAAAAGTGTGATTTCATCTTTAGGTGGTCTTAGCCGCCACTACTGTTACTGAAAACACTAGCTATTGTTTGTAGTTGTGTATTACGGAATGTACAAATATAAACACAATCAATCACATAAACTAACATCATTTCTGTTCATTACAAACTGCAGTTCCAATGAATGCAGTGATTAATGAAGCGAGATTCACCAGATAAAGACCAAATCACTGCTCATAACTAAATTACCGTCACTTGGATAATGATAATTAACTACAGTATGAAGAATTCGCTCTTTACACAATTACACAACAATATACCTACCTCGTTTTAGTGAATCACAGACACGACCTTCCATTCGACTCAATGAAAACAATTACGAATCCTGAATTAGTGACTCGTTTAATATGTCATGTCATGTTATATTCGGGTGAACTCATTTTTTAGAATGATAGGAAATGCTTTATAACCTCCTATGCTTTGTTAGACGTTTTATAAAAGTGATTTTTTGAGATCGTCCCCTGTCTCCGGCTGACGTGCTGCACAAGCAGTTGCACTACTAACAAAAGGTTGTCACACATGCGCAGGATAGCAAAAAGAATTTAAAAAAAACTCTGATCACGTTTTTAACATGTGCTGCAGTTTTTTAGTTATTTTCCTTTTTTATTAAAAAATTATAGAAATGTTGGTAGCTGATAGTTGGCAGCACTGACAGAGAGCGGGTAAATGTCTCCCTAAAAAGGGTCTAGAACCCGAACAAGAGCTCAAGAGAATAAGTCTGCTAACAGACAGACACACAGACAGACAGGCAAAGAAAAAAGCAGTGGTGAAGGAACAAGTGTAAATATTTAGAGCATGAATGAAAAAGTAAAGGAATGCACCTGCAGGTTAAAAGGCTAAAGTTCAGTAAGTGAAGTTATGACATAACGTGTCTGTACACACACACACACACACACACACACACAGAGAGAACAATGATGTAACTACACACTTAAACATAGTTAATTGCTAAAGGCAGCGAATACATCGCTCTTATCAGGACAGGGAATGCGGGCGGGTAGACGTGTGTGTGTGTGTGTGTGTGAGAGAGAGAGAGAAAAAAGAGAGATTCCCTGATAGATCTGATAGACATCTTACACACCTGTGGACACTGCAGAAGTGAAACAGGTTTTTCAGAGAGTGAGAACAGTTTGATGGTGTGATAATGAGCAGCGCGCTTGTTTACTGTAATTAAGGGCTGCTGGAGATAAACTTTACACTGTGTATATGTGTGTGTGTGTGTGTGTGTATGTGTGAGAGTGATTTTAGGCACCACAGACTGTATCCCAGAAATAAAATGTCCGCAATGTTCCCTTACTGGAAATGTACTCGATCAGCCAAGACATGTTAATGTGATTTTTGACACTTTTATGTTTAATGTTTTTTAAAAGAGACGGCACACACAGCTCCCTTTAGCCTCTGACGACGATGGCGGTATTTTTTTTTAATATCAAAATAACATGTTAATATTTTTGTATAATTATTTTGTAAACACAACTGTAGCTAAATAAAAAATTGTTAATACAAAAAGGGATTAAAAACAGAAATAAAGCTTAATTAAAAACAGAAATAAAGCTTAGGTATAAAATAATCATTTTTCAATACATGTGATGTTTTATGTTTTTGAATTTAGCCATTTTATAATTCTTATATTAAACTTATTATAAACTTTTTTTTTTATAAGCTCCATTATTAACGAGGGTTTTGCCAGCTTTTGTTAGGGGTTAATTGTTTTTTTTTAACTGAAGATTTTTACATTATGTATTGAAACAAAACACTGCTGTTTTTAATGGATTTGGCATTGCATCAGTTTATTGCTAATGCTTACTGTGACTGCTAATATACTGGACAATAATCTAGAAAAAAATAACTAGAAAAAGCCTTAAAAACTTTAAAATAAAAAGCTAAATTTAAAAAGCTTATTTTAGCTGGAACTAATGAATGCTGTTTACAAGTTTATTTCAAACACTTGTTTTTAGCTAATTTATTTTGTGCCCCAGTGAAAAAATGACATTAAGATTTTTTTTTGTAAGATTTATATCTAATGTAACACATCCTAGTGTTTTCTCTGTATTTATTTACTTTAGGAGAGAAAATAATGAAGCCAAAGACTGCCTTTTAACATGAATCTTAAACGGTGGGGTTTTTTTCCACTAACAAAACCTTAATATTAACAACAGAATTTATAATATATTAGAATGTAACCACATGATCACAGTAATCAGCACACATTCATGGGTGTGATGTCATAACCCACTCCATGTTATCCGCTGTTGAAATTCCAGCTCCCCGAACTGTTAACTGTGGAATTTTTAAATGATTTTACTTTACCCCTCCTTACTGCCAGGGGCAGCACAGATCACCTGGATACCTCTGTGTGGACGCATGTCGAGACCTTCCGCAGACCCAGGAAGCGACCTAAGTCCTGCTGTCTTTCATGAGTCTTATCATTTCATCTTCTCTTCATGTATATACACCTGAAAGAGATTATTAACTGCTGATATTGTATGTTTTAAAGATGACGTTCACAAAGCATTTCTACCTTTTCAGACGGGCCAACAAAGAGAGAGTACTTTACACAATGTATACTGTTCAGTGCTGTATTATCAGTGTGTGAGGGAATTACTGTCCTGTACGGAATTACTGTCTGTCGGCTGCACTGTCATTTGTCTAGAACTGTTTGCACATAAGCACTTTTGTGTGTTTTTTATTAAGCACTATGTTTTTGGACAATAGGACAATGTCCTTTTATTTCACTGTCTACTACTGCACCAGGCATATTAATGCTGTCTTCTGTCTTCTTTAAACAGTGCATTTGGCAGACGCCCTTATCCAGAGCGACTTACAATATCTTTTTACTATTCAATACTATTACCTTGTTATACAACTGAGGGTTTAAGGGCCTTGCTCAGGGGTCCAACAGTGGTGGCTTGCCAGGAGCTGGGAATCGAACCCACAACCTTCGGGTTGGTAATCCAACACCTTAACCATGAGCCACCACTTCCACTCTTAGTGTGTGTGTGTGGTGTGTGTGTGTGTGTGTGTGTGTGTGTGTGTGTGTGTGTGTGTGTGTGTGTGTGTGTGTGTGTGTGTGTGTGTGTGTGTGTGTGTGTGTGTGTGTGTGTGTGTGTGTGTGTGTGTGTGTGTGTGTGTGTGTGTGTGTGTGTGTGTGTGTGTGTGTGTGTGGATATGTATATATATGTATGGCTCTATTTCAGTGCCACTTATTAATGTCTAAAGTCTAAACAAACAAATAAAAGGTAAACATTAACTTATTTGTACGTTTTTAAATTTTAAATTCTAAAATATTATATAGTTGTAGAAGAGGTTTTATAGACTTGGCAAATTAATTGTTTAGATGTTTGTAGGTACAGACCTCGATTGGCAGTTTTTATGAGGCTTTTCTAATACTCATATCGATATATCGGAATTATATCGTACTAACCGAAATTTATATATATATATATATATATATATATATATATATATATATATATATATATATATAATATATATATATATATATATATATCGTGATATAAAACTTTGCCCATATTGTCAAGCTCTAATGAAATCAAATAATTTTGGAACAACCAAATATTAAAACATAATTTTTTTTTTTTTTAAACATGCAGTGGAACCTTAGAAATAAATGTTGTTCTGTATGCGCAACTAAGCATTTTTCCATCAGAAATATTATAACTTCCAAAACTATAATCAAATTTTTGCAGATAAAACAAACAAAATATTAAGAAATGAGATGTAAATGAGGTAAAATAGGAAATACTTTAACCTCGTCAACAATCTATCGACAAAAAAACGCATACAAAATCCGGGATCAACTTTTCGAAACAGCTTTCACTGACTGAAAAAAATAATCATACATTTACTGTAGCTAATTAATTAATTTTTTATTTTGTGTTTAATGTATTCAATTTTTAAGAGTATGTGCTTTGAATCAATGTTCAGCATTTGGATTTATATTCTCTTGTGAAAAAATACCAAGTTCGACTTTAGGAAAAATGTTCTAAACAAAGCTTGTTTAAACTCGATATTTACTCTGTGGCTCGTTTAAACTTTTTATAGTTTATACTTTATAGTTTTAAAGTTTTTAGTTCCATTGTTTTTACCCCAGATGGTAATTATGATGTGCTAATAATCAGAGTTCTCAGAAGCTCCATTACAAAAATCCAAGAGACTGAAGGAGGTGCGGTGTTATAAATAGTGCAGTTAAACTAGAGGGCTTTGCTTCAGGTTTCGGTGTGTGTGTGTGGTGTGTGGTGTGTTTTTTATGACTGTTTGATTGGTGTTACGGGGGCGCCGCTAGCAATTTTGGGCACTATGAAAAAATTTTGATTACGTTACTGCTAGTACTGTTACTACTAATAATACATATCTCTGGGGCCCCCCAAAGTACATGGGCCCTTAGAAATATTCTAACATTTCCTCTTTTAGCGGCGCCCCTAGGCATTAGTATCGTTTTCATTAAGACTCAATCTGTGTTTTGTGAACAATAATTCAGGTTAAAACTATGATATCCCTTTCCAGCTCTTGTTCTTACACACACACACACACACACACACACACACACAAACGCAAACACACACACACACACACACAGTGAGTTTTTCTAATTAAACTGAGACACTTAAGGAACATTACTTTGAAAACACAATATACATTAAAGAATGTGTGTGTATATGTGTGTGTAAGAGAGAGAGAGAGACAGAGAGAGGGAACATGTGTATTTAATAAGTTAAACAATAGCACTCTGCAGCATAGCAGTATAATGATGATGTTATAAAACCTCCCGTAAGTGTGAATAATGGGAATAATAGTGCACCAAGCCAACACACACACACACACACACTCACAATTTTGTTTTGGAGTCTGATTCTATCTTAACTGGAGCATGTTTTTATTGGGTCTTTCACCTGAAATGTCCTTCACTGAGAGAAAGTTTGTGTGTGTGTGTGTGTTTTGTGTGTGTGTGGGTGTGTGTGTGTGTGTGTGTGTGTGTACAGGAAAATGTAACAACAGTGTTATGATATTTATTTGATATCTAACCCATTTCAAAGCAATATGTCCACAATTACATTTTTTATACAAAATGAACAAGTTTATCAAATATTAATAAAGCTGTACTCGGCGTGTCTGTGAGTTTATTGAACATTGATAAAGCTGTACTCAGCGTGTCTGTAAGTTTATTGAACATTGATAAAGCTGTACTCAGCGTCGTGTCTGTAAGCCGGTTTTATTGAATATAAATAAAGCTGTACTCGCCGTGTCTGTGAGTTTTATTGAATATTAATAAGCTGTACTCCTGCCGTGTCTGTGAGTTTATTGAATATTAATAAAGCTGTACTCAGCGTGTCTGTAAGTTTATTTAACATTAATAAAGCTGTACTCAGCGTGTCTGTAAGTTTATTGAATATAAATAAAGCTGTACTCGCCGTGTCTGTGAGTTTTATTGAATATAAATAAAGCTGTACTCAGCCGTGTCTGTGAGTTTATTGAATATAAATAAAGCTGTACTCGCCGTGTCTGTGAGTTTATTGAATATTAATAAAGCCTGTAGTTTATTGCTCAGCGTGTCTGTAAGTTTATTGAATATAAATAAAGCTGTACTCTCGCCGTGTCTGTAAGTTTATTTGAATATTAATAAAGCTGTACTCGCCGTGTCTGTGAGTTTATTGAATATTAATAAAGCTGTACTCGCCGTGTCTGTGAAGTTTATTGAATATTAATAAAGCTGTACTCGACTGTCGTACTTATTGGTTTATTAATATAATAAAGTACTCGCCGTGTCCTGTGAGTTTATTGAATATTAATAAAGCTGTACTCAGCGTGTCTGTGAATATACATTTATTGAATATAAATATAAGCTGTACTCGCCGTGTCCTGTGAGTTTATTGAATATTAATAAAGCTGTACTCTGCCGTGTCTGTAGTTTATTGAATATAAATAAAGCTGTACAGTTTTTGACTTACCGCCGTGTCTGTGAGTTTATTGAATATTGAATAAAGCTGTACTCGCCGTGTCTGTGAGTTTTATTAATATTAATAAAGCTGTACTCGCCGTAGTGTCTGTGATTTTATTGAATATTAATATAAAGCTGTACTCGCCGTGTTGTCTGTGAGTTTATTGAATATTAATAAAGCTGTACTCGCCGTGTCTGTGAGTTTATTGAATATTAAATAAAGCTGTACTCGCCGTGTGTCTGTGAGTTTATTGAATATTAATAAAGCTGTACTCGCCGTGTCTGTGAGTTTATTGAATTAAATAAGAATATTAATAAAGCGAACCAGCTGTACTAATCGCTTTAATAAACTGTATTCAGCGTGTCCTGTAATTTATTGAATATAAATAAGCTAATAAAGCTGTACTCGCCGTGTCTGTGAGTTTATTGATTTAATAAATATAAAGCTGTACCAGCGTGTCTGTAAGTTTAATAAAGTGACTTATTATAAATTAATAAACGCTTGTACTCGCCGTGTCTGTGGTTTATTAATATAAGCGAACTAATGTCTGTAGTTTATTGAACTATTAATAAAGCTGTACTCACGTTCTGTGAGTTTATTGAAATAACTAATAAAGCTAACTCAGCGTGTCTGTAAGGTTATTAAATATTAATAAAGCTGTACTCAGCGTTCGTAAGTTTATTAATATTAATCAGCTGTACTCGCCGTGTCTGTGAGTTTATTGTTGTGATATAATTACCTAGGTTTTTAAAGCCACACCCTTTTCCACCTACGTGTGTATTTATTTTAATCTCTTTTTACAGGAAACCAAAGACGAGTAAGAAAAGAAAAACAACTGGTCAACACCCAAACAGTGTGTGAGAGCATCAGGGTTAGAATGTACGAAAGAAAGAGACAGAAAGAGAGAGAGCAAGAAAGAGAGAGAGAGAGAGAGAGAGAAAGAAAGATACATTTTTCAAGTTATTGTCATTTTAAAAGAAGGAGAAAGAGAGAAGAGGTGGAAGAGAGAAAAAAAGAGAAAAAGAGCGAGAGAATGAAAAGTAAGAAAGAGAGAAAGCTTAAGTCTTTAATTTATTGTCTTTTTAAATTACAAAGAGAAAGAGAGAGAGAGAAAGACAGAGACGAGAGAGAGAGAGCGAGGTGAAGGAGAGAGAAGAGTAAAAGAAAAGACAGAAGTCAACTATTACTCAGCAACAATGTTGTCATTTTCTCTCCATTCTGTACTGTACAAAAGATGAAAAGAGGGCAGGACTTGACACCATTCACAGTGTGTGTGTGTGTGTGTGTG
>VCAZ01000018.1:2500-27500 GCA_005784505.1 Bagarius yarrelli
CACGCAGTCGTATCATAACTTTCATAGATCTTTTCTGGGGTTCCCTGTACTGTGTGTGTGTGTTGTGTGTGTGTGTGTGCGTGCATGTAGATACAGGTATAGACACCGTTATTATATAAAACACCTGACTTGTACTGTTTGTCTCATTACGTCATGACAAACATCCACAAACTCATAAAGGCAAATAATTTACCGCCAGTCCTGGAACGGCAACATCAGACTTATCAGAACAGACATAGAGACGCCTCCATCACAAACAAACAGACCTGTGTGTGTGTGTGTGTGTGTGAGACCAGCTGGGCTGTCTCGTTGGATAATGACATACCACTTTGTGTTTGTTTTGCCTATGTGTGTGTGTGTGTGTGTGTGTGTCTTAAAAGCTAAAGCTTAATGTGGCATTAATAATCGCACAACTCCCAGTGGAGCACTAATTTCATTTCATTTCTACTCCACAAGCTGCAGGTCTCAGTCTCATCAATGGAGATATTAAACCCTGTTCCCAATCTGGAGATGGCTGGGCAGTTTACAGCAGGGTGGGGCAGAGTGGCTCTGGGGTTTTACTACATTGTTGTCCTCGTATCTGTAACACAAACATGTGCAGTCACAACAGTCACCTTTACACAAGGACAGTAGAGTGAACACTCACTAAAACACTCAGGTCAGTTTAATTCATATCTGTTAATTAATTGTCCCCAACTGAGCAAATCAGAGGCGACAGGGGCAATAAAGCAAAACTCCATCAGTGACAAAATGGAGAGAAAACCCTTGGGAGAAACCAGGTTCAGTTTGGGGGTCAATTCGCTTGTGCAGATTCTGGTTTTCGTGGTCTGTCCAGTTGGCTGTCTAGAAGGCCAGGTCTTCACTGGGGATTTGTCCCTGTTGCGTATCTTCTCTAGTGCTGATCCACCATCTGGGCTGGATAGGGACTGGATCTGGTGGTGACGGTGGACTCAGAATAAAAAAACGACTAATATTAGCCTGGATGCTATCTTACTTATGCCACTCGAATACAGTGTGTGTTATTGGTGGTGTTTCCCGGTTCCGCTTGGTCTGATTATTGCAGCCTGATCCAATCCTTTAACGGATCTAAATAATGAAAATGTGTGTATTATGTGTAGTTCAGGTTAAAGAGATGTGTCTTTTAATCTAGTGTTAAACTGGCAGTATGTGTGTGTGTGTGTGTGTGTGTGTGTGTGCCTCCCGAACAGCTCTATAAGGTTGCTGGCAGGGATGCACAACTCATGTTACTCATGTAAGTTTCCTCGCCCTGCTTGTTTTGCAACCCTCCCTGTCCTACCTACGGCTGTTTACCTGAAACAGGTGTGTTCAGAAGCGTGGAGATACCAATTCACACAGTCTTCCCTAATGCAGTCTTCCCTAATGCATTTCAAATGGTATCTTCCAGCTTCTGACTGTGTTAACACACCATTATCATTTTATTCACTATTCTTAAGACCATGAAAAAGAAAACTTAAATTAAGTTAAATTTAAATTTCCATGAAAATAATAAGTATTTACTAAACGTACATTTGAGTGAATGTCCTCTTTGGGAGACATGTAGTGTGAGTGAAAGACAGTTCTAAAAGTCAAAACAGATGATGAACAACATGAAAGATGAAGGATATAGTAATCAATATAATCAGTCTGAGTGTGTGTGATGACAAGAAAAGCATCTCAGCCTGCACAGAACATTAGACCTTAAAGTGGTGTATCAGAAGTGTAGAGACCTCCATCATGTGGGAAAAGTGAGACACAGATGCAGACGCAGGTGCGGAATCCTGCAAAAATACTGGAGTCGACTACAGGAGTCAAGGGGTCTGAAGGATGATGTCATGTTACAGTATTTCTATTGGACAGGTAGTATGAGAATATGGGTGTGATTGGATTTTGGTGTGTTTTGATAGGAACTCGTAGTTTATGTGGTTTGTGTAGATTTATGAATGAGTGTAACTCCAGCAGCAGTGTGTGATCTGTGTTTTTTTATGTTTGGTATTTTAGTACTGTTACTGACTGTAATATCATTTGTTCTAAATGATCTGTGATGTAGTAATGTTGTCTCTAGTCGTTTAGTCTGGGGAAGTGGTAGCGCGGTGGTAAATGTCTCTCAAATGTCTCGTCCGATGTTTCCAGTCAGGAGACTGTAATGTAAACACGGTAACAATCCGGTAGAGCGGTGTAACCCTGCTGAAATCAGCCACTGCTCCGGCTGTCAGGGGGTGTCAGGAGGTCTGGGTTCTGACAATAAGGTCAGAGTGCAGAAATCAGACAACGCATGTCCTCCGCTGTTGATTCAGTCAAAGTGATAAATCAATAAAACATCAGCACTTTAAGCAAACACACTCGCGCACACACACACATACACACACATACACAAGCCTCCATCCATTTATTCATCTATCCATCTCGAACTACAGATCAGCGGTGCACAGATCAGTTACACACAGACAGAGGGAGGGGAAAGAGAGAGAGAGAGACAGAGAGACAGAGAGAGAGAGAGAGAGAGAGAGAGAGGAGGGAGGGGGCAGCAGTGGCGGTTCCTCTGCTGTTAAACCTTTACAATTTGGTTTCACCTCGAGACCGCCGGTCTCGCTGCCCTGCCTCTCTCTCTCTCTCTCTCTCTCTCTCTCTCTCTCTCGCTTTCTGCACAAACGCCGAGATGCGCGATGGGTCAGGCGTGTGGACACGCGCTGCTCTGTCGTAGTCATCAGCACCACCCGGCATCTGAAATGTAAGTGTGAAAGTGTGTGTGTGTGTGTGTGTGTGTTTGTGGCCGTGACCGGCTTGCGTGGATTCCTCCTCCCCGCCCTGTCTGTTCTGCTGCTTCCACTCTTTTCTCTGTTTGCCCTTGGGTTATGCCTGCACTCCGGCGCCGGTTTGCCTCGCAGCGTTTGTGTGCTTCATCATCGGCTCGCGCCAAACTTGTTTATGTTCTTGTTACAGCGGGAACCACAGGCGCTTTTGTAACGGCACTGTGAGTCGCCGACTTCACAAGCGTCACATTTTGATGTTGCACACGCGTTAGTGTGTGTCCGTGTTTAATACTTAGTCTGGTAGTTATTATTTAGATGATGTTTAACGCCCAAAAACTGAAATTGGTTTAAATACAAATCTACTTAGTGTGTTTGTAAGTGTTTTCCAGTCTGTGTGTGTCTGTCTGTGTGTGTATGTGTGTGTGTGTTTATTTTAGCACAGTGTTTAGTTTAACACTGGACTCATTTTGTTCTTGTTCCAAACTTATTCTGAACTCATACTAAACTCATTCTGTTCTCACTCTGAACTCATACTGAAATTACTCTGTTCTCACTCTGAGCTCATTCTGTTCTCACTCTGAACTCATTCTGTTCTCAAATAATTTGTTTATGTTTCTTGTCTTTTCTTGAATGCTGAACTGATTCTGCACTGATTCTGAACTGACTCTGTACTGATTCCGCACTGATTCTGAACTGATTCTAAACTGATTCTGTACTGATTCTGAACTGATTCTGCACTGATTCTGTACTGATTCTGCACTGATTCTGAACCGAATCTAAACTGATCCTGAACTGATCCTGAACTGATCCTGAACTGATTCTGAACTGATTCTGAACTGATTCTGAACTGATCCTGAACTGATTCTGAACTGATCCTGAACTGATTCTGCACTGATTCTGAACTGATTCTGAACTGACTCTGTACTGATTCCGCACTGATTTTGCACTGATTTTGAACTGATTCTGCACTGATTCTGAACTGACTCTGTACTGATTCTGTACTGATTCTGAGTTGACACTGAATCGGTTGTGCTCTGACACTCAGCTTATTGGGAAATAAAATGTTATCCGGTGTTTGGGGTCAGTATTGGAGGCTGTAGTTATTCGCTATAAAATAAGTCAAATATTTTCTGCTGTTTTTATTTAGTTTTACAAAAGACATTGAGACGTTTTCTTACTGCACTACATCATACATATACCACTACCACCACAAACCGAAACAAAACAATTGAATAAAATCAGATATTATTATTATTATTATAATTATTATTAACAGCAGTTTTATCACTGAGATGCAGTCGATTCCAGCAGCCTCATTTTTCTTTCAGAGGTCTATTTTCTTCCCTGTGTCTGTTTCACATTTCTCTCATGTCATGTGATGATGTTATGTGACCCTCGTTCTGTTTCAGCATGTTATTAGTTAAATAAAATCAATTATAGCGGATTAAACCCAATCGCTCTGAATCACACTCCGTCTCTGGAGACTGGCCACTCGTCCTCTGTCCCGGCTGCTCTTTTGTTAGATTTTGTGATTATTTGTGATAAACGATTCTCAGGCTTTAATCCGCACTCGTTTAATGAAATGTGCCTCTATAATGATTTTATTCACTTTGACTTTAGTTTAGGTCGGGGGTTTAACTCTGACAGCTGGCTTGAGGATTTAGACGAATAAATAAATAAATAAATAATAAAAATGTCTTCTATCCATTGCTTTGCCTCTGATAAATAAGCAACTAAGGAATTAATAGTGAATAATAAATAAACCCTCGCAGTTTAAAAGGCTTCCATTGAGTCTGTGCTGTGTCACTGAGACGGATGTCCAGGTCATGTGACAGGATTTCAGTAAGATTTATAACTTTTTTCCAGCTTTACACACGCGAACATTTTTGTCATCCAGCTGTGGAATAGACAACATGTCAGTGTAGAGCAGGAGTGTGTTTAACACACAGGATTTTACATTAACCTTTATTCTGTACATCTTTAATCATATACTTCGTTTCTCATAGTAATAAAAAACCTCTTTTATAATAATAATAATATAATAATAATAAAAAGAGGTTGTTACCAGAAATTAAGTCATTTGTTTTGAGAAAGTTAGTTTGTTTCTCGTAACATTAGAAAAACTAACTTTCTCATACAAATGACTAATCTATTTTCAGAACCACACATGCGTGTGTGTGTGTGTGTGTGTGTGTGTGTGTGTGACCGATAATTGATATTTATAACCGATATTTATTTAATTATTAATTTACTTTTGTTTTTGGCTGAATGATCTAAACAGCACTGATTCAAACAAGTATTTTTATTAACACTGGTAATATTTTTATTTTACAACTCCAACAATTTCGACATTAACCTAGAAAAATATAATAAATAAAATTAAAATTGAGTGCACTTTTATTAAAAATAATAATAATTCTAATGGAACTAGGTTGTGTATCACACTAGTGGGTTGTGTGTAATTTTTGAAACAAACACAACAGGCCGTCTATCAGAGTTTCCTTTATTACTGCTAACCGATCGTGGAATAAAGCTTTAAAGATTGGGAAAAGTATCGATAAAACCGATGAAGTCTTTAATTACCACAGACTGTGTGAAGTTCAGCTGGGTTGCCAGTGTGCAGTGGTTGAGTGTACAGTTTTTGGGGTAATTGCTTTGGTAAAGCAGTTATGTAAATTAACATTTTACTGTATATCTTTGTGTTCTACCCGGTGCTCATATGCTTGTTGATTGTGTGTGTGTGTGTGTGTGTGTGTGTGGTGATTCCCTGAAGCTCTCACTGGTTTGGAAATGCAGTGGAGGTCAGTTCTGTAAGCCTGAGGACATTATCTCTCTCTTTTCTCTCTTCTTTCTTCTCTTTACTTCTCACACTTTGGTGTTAGATTCGGTGTGTAAGTTTTACTGGTTGAGATCATGTTGTCAGGCGCTCACTATAGAACTATATTTACTATATAAAATGTTTTTCCTGGTACTGGCAACACGATCAGTTACCTTTATTCTCTTATACTTTAATCAATGTCAGCAACATTACCAGATGTCATTAGAATAACATTATAATACTTTATTATTATTATTATTATTATTATACCCATCATGCACTTCACATTACTGCGCTGAGCGGTTTGATGGGTCACATGGCCATGCTGTTGTAAATTTTGACTCTTTGCCTATTTTTGGTTGGGCATGGCTGTGACATTACCTGACATCACATGATGTCACTATAATACCCATCATGCATTTCTTGCTACTGTGCTGAGCGGTTTGATGGGTCACATGGTCATGCTGTTGCACTCTTTAAAGTAATTCTCAGTCTCTGAATCGTCTCAGCAGCCCATGACATAAATTAGAAAATGCATAAACAAAGAAAGAAGACCAGAATTCATGACAGAAGAACTTTTGTCACAGAACGTACCAGTGTGTGTCGTAGGGTAGTTAGCGCCTGTTAGAGGGTAATCCGTGGCTGCACCACACCGCTTAAATGGAGAAGAATCGACATTGTTTTATTGTTATATAACACAGAAATAATTAATTTATCATGTATTCATGTGAGTCTGTGAAAGAGTTCCAAATGGCTCCAAAACCTGCCAGATGTGTTTAAACCGATGACTAAAACCGATGACCTGTGCTAATCCAATCAGCAAACGGATTCCGCTAGCTGAAGGAACCGCTGTGTTTGGCCTGAAACAGTCCCAGATGTGTCTGAGCAGGCTAATCACTGAGCATGCTAATCACTCATGCTAATCAGCTCACTACACAGCTAACAATTCTCTAAAAAACAAACAAACAATCACTTGCAGGATATTTAAAAACATATTTAATAAATGAGGTAAACCAGTTGAGGGTTACTGAACTCGATCCTCGGTTGCACAACCAGTCACACACAACAACAATGTCTCTCCTCAAACCTCAAACAAATCACAACAATTCTGCAGACGTGATATGAGCATATCTGGATATGAGCTAATCAGTTGGAATGCTAATCAGTTGGAATGCTAATCAGTGAGAATGCTAATCAGTGAGAATGCTAATCAGTCAGCATGCTAATCAGTCAGCATGCTAATCAGTCAGCATGCTAATCAGTCAGCATGCTAATCAGTTGCGCAGATGGCAACAACCAAATACATGGTAGAAAAACCATAAAGATGAACATAAAAATATATAAAAAGCAATGGCAAGCACACAAAAACATCACAACAGCTTGCCAGTGTTACACACTGCATATTACATCACAGTCACTGCACTTCCCACACTGGAGTCCAGTAGCTGAACGCATCAGATTCAAAACACTGACACTTGCCTACAAGGCCTAAACCTTAGCAATCCACACACTGCACCATACAACCTCAGATCCACAAACCAAACTTTAAACCCAAACCCTAAATCCAAACCTTAAACCCAAACCCTCAATCCAAACTCCAAACCCTCAATCCAAACTCCAAACCCTCAATCCAAACCCTAAATCCCAAACCTTAAACCCAAACCCTCAATCCAAACCCCTCAATCCCAAACCCTCAATCCAAACCTTCCAAACCTACCCAAACCCTCATCCAACCCTCAATCCAAACTCCAAACCCTCAATCCAAAATCCAAACCCTAAACCCAAACCCTAAATCCAAACTCTAAACCCTAAATCCAAACTCTAAACCCAAACCCTAAACCCAAACCCTAAACCCAAACCCTTTGTAAATATTCTTCCTTTCTTCATCTCTAAATGTGACAGTTGTCACTTTTAGTGTCCTGAAATATAAAGTAAGTCATTATTTATTATTTTCTTATAACAGTGCAAAAGTTTTACCAGTTACAATTACAATCACACTGTACTGTTTATCTGTTGTTAAGTTTTAAAGCTTGTCACGTTCTAGCAGATTTTTACAAGGTGCTAAACTTCTTCTTCTTGGTTATGATAGGACTAGTGGAGCTGTGATTTTACCTGTGATTTGTGGCTGTACGGTTTCCAGTGAGGAAGAATCGGACAGCAGTGCCACATCCCTACAGTTCCATTCCATTCATAAGCACACAGTCTAGCATCATAAACCTACATAACAAACCCTGCAAAGCCTTAACAACTTCTGCTGCAAGGTCAGAACAAAAGGCAGAACCCAGTCTTATGTAGTCTGGTTCTTGCTGATGGTCTGCCAGTCTATCTTTTATGTTTCAGCCACATGGCCATGTGCTCCTTTGCCATCTGAAACATTGGGAGTGGCAGTTACACAAAAAGCATTGTAATGATCTACAAGAATGTAGTCTCCTCGAGCACTATCGGTTTATCCTGAAGGGTATGGTGCCCAAATATTCCTCAAGAATGTCGTTTTCCCTCAATTCAAGACTGATGCCACTGTGTGAAGAGTGCATCGGGGTGCATCGCTGTGGTGGCCTTTTACTCGGTTCCAGAAGCAAAACAGGAACTCCCTTTAGTGAGGGGAGTTGTCAAGTTAGTGCTGATGCCTTTTGCACTCACCAGCCCTCGGAGTGGTGCTCGATCAGTCCCCAGGGTGAAAAGTGCGCTGATTATTGTGTTAGGGTGCTGATTAGGGTGGACCATCTAGGTGACGCTGCTGGGACTTACAGTAACCTTCAGCTGCCTAACTGGGTTAATGGAGTTACAGGCATGTGCCAGATATTAAATATATAAGGACGACCCACAATACACTGCTGCCTCAGTTTTATGGTCAAAGATTGACATGTGACCCTTGTTTGAGGCCAATCAGTCTCTTTGACCAATCCAATAAGATTAAATGTGTATGTGTGTGTGTGTGTGTGTGTGTGTGTGTCTGGCTGTGGTTGCTAGGGATGATGGTGTTTTACTGGACCGCTTGCTCAGGTATCTGATGAAGCCCAGAGACTAACACACGCACACACACACACACACAAATCTGGTGTTGTGGAGGCAGTACTTAAAAGTCCTTATTTGGACAGAGGACGGATATGATTCTCTCTCTCTTTCTCTTTCTCTCTCTCTCTTTTTCTCTCTCTTTCTCTCTGTCTCCTTCTCCCTCTCTCTTTCTCTTTCTCTCTCTCTCTTTTTCTCTCTCTTTCTCCCTCTCTCTGTCTCTGTCTTTCTTTCTCATTCTCTCTGTCTCTTTCTCCCTCTCTCTGTCTCTATCTCTCTCTATCTCTCTCTCTTTTTCTCAGGAGAATCACTTATTTTTTGTTGAAATGAATTCATGTATTCAGTAAGACAGCTGTTCTTGCAGAACAAGTCTTGATGACTTAATACCCCCATCCTACACACACACACACACACACACACACACACACAGAAAAAAAGAACAAAAGTAGCATGACTGCCTTCAGGCCGAACACAGAAAAGAAGGATTATTCCCAGATAAACGATCGCTTGTCTTGTTGTGTGTGTGTGTGTGTGTGTGTGTGTGCTGTTTGAAGCTATGTAATGCTTTTTACCTGTGTTTTAGTGTGTGTGTGTGTGTGTGTGTGTATGATAAAATTGACCAGAATAAAAAAATAATTTTAGCTATTATGTTACACTAAAATTCGATTTGTCTTATAAGGAGTGATGAAACCATGCTGTTGTAATAAAGTGAACACACACACACACACACACACACACATACACACACACACACACACACACATACATGCTGTGACTCGTTGTTTTGTTCGCTTGCTCATCATTTGCTAGTTTTTTTTTATGTTGGAAATAAAAGATGTTTATGACACTTTCTCACTTGTTGCCTAGCAACTAATTCAGGTAGCTAACATTATTTGGGATCGTAAAATCTACACTTATTGGCCGTCTGCGTCTTTTCCAGAGGAGCCGGTGAGACAGTTCAGTCATGCACAGTGATTCAGCGATGTGTGTGTGTGTGTGTGTGTGTGTTTGAGGAAAAACAGCAGGAGCTATTCAACAGCAAATGCATTCACATGCTTTTCGGTGAAATCTGCTTCAATCAGATAGAATAAAACGGAAACACACTTTATTAGACTCTTTAGTAGAAATAAATTAACACTTTAAGCTACGGCGGAATTGGCAGTTAAGCGTTTAGTCATAAAAGGACATATGTTTTACTGGGAATGAGGGACACAGAGGGACATTGACAATTATTGTCCATTATTTTAAAGCTACTATGTGCTGGGGGCTTGTGTGTCGTTTCCGAGTAACACCAAGTTACCACCGCTGGGGGCCCCTGAGCAGACCTGTTTTACCCTATTAACTGTGTTGAGCTTCATTTACAGCTGTTATCCATAGTTATTCTGCAGACTCTCTAAGTAATTAAAGGAAGAATCTAAATTTAAAATCAGTTTAAACTATACAGTATTTATGAAATCTGGTCCGCATATTGTATCCCATAATACGCCTGTGTCTAAGGCCGCGTTTACACCGTGTGCATCATGTGACCCATTTCCGATTTCTCCCTCTAATGTGGTACAGATGGGATTTGACAGACGATCATGTGATATTTTCAGTTAGATTTCAGGTCTCATTCATACATGGAAATAAATCAGATATGAATCGGATTCGTTCATTAGCGTGTGCCATATAAACAGACAGATCAGATTTTCACCAGTCAATGTGAGCGGGACGTCACTGAATAAGCGACAGTGGCGCATGACTGAATAATCATTTTGTCCTTAATCATTGCGTCCATTAATTAAAGTTTTGTTTTTACTTCCTTTATCAGGTCGGTACGTCTACATCGGGTTGTTTTGCTGTGTTTAGTGTAAATGCAGATATCAGATATGGATCAGTTTTAAAAGATGATGTAACGGGTCATAAAAAAAAATCTAATATAATCACAAAATCTGAATCAGACATCATGACCTGCAGTGTGAATGCAGTCAGTAGTTAATCGGTAAATCTGATACTGTGTAGTGAACAGCTGGTTTATATATTTGATTGATCAGACCTGAAATTAGTTGTTTGCCCATGACGTCATTGGTGTGTCGCGAGATGCCTCTGGAGGGACTTTTTTTTCACACGGATCAAAAAGTTTCTCTTTTTGACCAGTGGACTTAATAAATTATTTAAATTAAATTATAATAATTTGCGTCATTAGTTTTTGCCCCCTATAGGTTCATCAATCCGTGACACGCTCAGTAACCCTTGTTCTCCCACTAAGTGTTAGCTAGCAGCAAACAAAAACAATTGGTGTTTTTTGTACACCAGACTCAGTTCCACTTTTTTCAGAAGTTATCGCAATAATTGCGTCATTAGTTTTTGCCCTCCTATTGGTTCTTGGTTTGACGGCCATCGTAGGAGAAGTCTAGAGTTAAAAACGGATCACCGTGTTGAACTCACTATCAAGGAGAACAGTTTTCAGTGTAGGCTCATAAGAATGGCAGAGTGTGAGTCCGGGTTAGAAGGGGGTAGAGAGAGTATCGCTCAGAGGTAAAGATGGGCAACAGTTTACCAATCTGTCTAACGTGTTAATGCAGCTGGCAGCTTGTCACCCTCGTAAAGACTAAACTGGGCAATAAAACTGTACAGTAAAAGCTTTACAGTCTTTAAAGTGGAAATATAGATAAAGGCAGGTGACTGTTGACATTCAGTTTAGCGTTTACACCGCCCCCCCCCCCCAACCCCCGGCCCACACACACACATGCACACATACACACATCTACTCTATTCCCCTTTACGGAACTATAAGAACTAACTAAATAACTATTTTTACCGGTAAGATAATCGCCGCATGGCGCAATTTACACGAATACCACAATCAACAAATATTATTACAGAAGAGCTTCTTTAAAAAAACGAATTATTAAAGAATAATGAACTTCCACTAAACCATTTCATTAAAACTGGAGTCTATAACAGGATTATGTAATAAACTCATCAACTAATTAATCTAAAGCCTTACTGACGGAGCAAACCTATTAACACCTCCCGACCAATCAGCACCCAGCACATGTTTTAAATGGACACACACACACACACACACACACACACACACACACACACACACACACACACACACCAGGGTTTCTGTTGTCTTGGTGTGGTTATGACACTAATATACCAGTTTATTCTGAATAATAAAAAGCAGTTATAAATAAAGGACACAGATTTACCTCACTTTTATTTAGCACCAAACAAAAGGGTGCTCTTTTGTTGGAGTGTGTGTGTGTGTGTGTGTGTGTGTATTGCTACAGGCTAATATTGATTATAAGTGAGTCATCAGATAGGAAATTGTGTTTAATTTCAGTTCCGTCCCAGTGGACATGATGGAGTGGTTTTATGGAGAGAAACTTTGGAAAAAGTCACATGTCATTTTTTATCTAAAAAGAGAGTGAGAGAGACGAAGTGTGTGTGTGTGTGTGTGTGTGTGTGTGTGTGTGTGTGTGTGTGTGTGTGTGTGTGTGTTTCGGATGCGAGAGAGAGCACTTACACACTCCCTCCCACCAAATCGATCTCTCTCTAAACACTCTCCAAACCATTATTCTATAAATAAAATATGAACATTCTACTCTCTATCCGTCTCACTTCCTGTCTGTCTGTCTGTCTGTCTGTCTGTCTCTCTCTGTCTGTTTGTGTTATGATCAGTATTGAAAGGCAAAGCCTACATTCATCATCAGCCCTACATTTGTATTCTCACACTTGAGTAATCAAAACAGAATAAGTCTTTATTTAAAACAAAATTAACATACAGGCTCCGCCTTCGGACTCAATGCCCCGCCCCCTACCCGAGTCTAAAATGAAAACAGAACATCTGTAATGAAACAGGACATCCCTGTGTGTGTAGATACAATATAACCCCCCCCATCACACACACACACACACACACACACACACACACACACACACAGAACAATGAGATCCATAAGCTGTAATAAGGGAAGTGGTAGAGCAGTTGTTAAGGTGTTGAACTGCTAATTGGAACATCAGGGGTTCGATACCCAGCACCACCATATTACCACTGTTGGGCCCCTGAGCAAGGCCCTTAACCCCAATTGCTCAGTTGTATAAATAAGATAAATATAATGTCATTTTGAATAAGAACATCTGCCATGAATATTCATAGAGTGAAATGAGACGAGGGGAGGTGCGGTGAGCAGGACAGCGAGGACCTTATATAAGTGTTAGTATGTAAATGACACTTTATGGTAATGAGCAGTGTAATGAGATCTTCGGATTGGTAGTCCAACACCTTAACCACGAGCCACCACTTTTATACATTTCTATCATTTAGCAGATTCCCTTATTCAGATTAATGTACAAAAGCTCTTTGTGTCTCATTATAAAACATCACAACACTGCTACGAAAAGTCTTAAGGCAGATCTTCCTTATGTCTTAGGGGATAAGGGGACCACCAATCAGTGCTGGTGGATCTGCAGAGAGTGATGAGTGCTTGAAGGTAGGAGGGGCTGCAACATTTCCGACTTTGTAGGCTATTGGAAGCCAGTGTGTGGGGGGGTGCAGAATCCACTCACACACTCACTCACACACTCACTCACTTACTCACTCACACACTCACTCACTCACTCACTTACTCACTCACACACTCACTCACTCACTCACTCACTCACTCACACACTCACTCACTTACTCACACACTCACTCACTTACTCACTCACTTACACACTCACTCACTTACTCACTTACTCACTCACTCACACACTCACTCACTCACTCACCCACTCACTCACTCACTCACTCACTCACTCACTCACTCACTCACTCACTCACCCACTCACACACCCACTCACTCACTCACTCACTCACTCACTCACTCAATCACCCACTTACAGACACACACACACACACACTCACTCACACACTCACTCACTTACTCACTTACTCATTCACTCACACACTCACTCACTTACTCACACACACACACACACACACACACACTCACTCACTCACTCACCCACTCACTCAATCACTCACAATTATGAGCCTGTAAGAAGGTTTCAGGTTCTACAAACTGGTCTCTGATGTAAACATTTCTGTTACTGAATAATTTACTATCTGAAATAGAGCTTTGGGAAGAAAGCTGCTGTGGAGCTACAGACTAATTCCAGCTCAGACTGGAGGAAGTCTGAATAAAGAACCCACGGAGGTGTTTTGGCTGCACTGAAGGGGTAAAAGTGACACACAATCTCTGTCTCGCAGTGCTTCACTGTCCGTCTGAGACACTGAGATTTCACTTCATGGAAATTTGGTCACACAGTAGGAGTCGGCCGCTCCGGGATGTTCCAGCGTACAGTTCTCGGCTGTGCAGTGTGTGTGTGTGTGTGTGTGTGTCACATGCTGATATGGGTGTTATCCAGCATACACGACACAAAACAGAGCCAACACCACTGCACAACATCACGCTAACTTCTCTTGGTTTACTAATGCTAATAGAAAGAGCATTGCTAGCTTACAGCTGAAGTAAAGTTTGTAACATCACTGAGTAGTTGGGGGTTAAGGGCCTTGCTCAGGGGCCCAACAGTGGTACCATGGTAGTGCTGGGAATCAAACCCATAATCTTCCAGGTAGCAGTCCAACACCTTAACCAGTGTGTTAGAAACATATGAATTTCCAAGTGTACTTTAAAGTCACCATTTAATTGGCTGCTTACACATTTATTAATGAGTTATATTTTATATTTTATATCAGCATTTTTACACACGTGTAAGTTATTCATTTCAAGCAGTTTGGTTTATTTTCCGTTGCAATTCCAAAACTTACATTTGCGGCATTTGGCAGACGCTTTTATCCAGAGTGACTTACATTATTCCGTTACACAGCTGAGCAATTGGGGTTAAGGGCCTCACTCAGGGGCCCTTATACTCGCTCAATACCGATAAAAGTATTTACAGTCCACAACAAAACATTATTTATCACCTTATATTTTGTTTGGAAGTCCAATAAAATTTTTTGTTTTATACTTTCATAGCTAAACAGTTGATCTAGCCTATCAGCGCTTGCTAATCTCTGTGCAGAAGAAGAGCAGAAGCAGAACAAGCGTAAACCCGTGGACTCACAGTCGCCCCCTTCATTGCCACAGGGTTACTGACTGTCTCACTTTTTCACTCCCGTTTTCAGACCAGCGAGACTGAATATATTACACACATACATACCGAAATACATTAGCTAGTTTATGGAAAAGAATGGAAAGAAATGTCCTCCCCGTTTGTTTCCCATGTCTGTCCAAAGACTGACTCCTAAAACTCCTCGTTAAACCCGTATAGAAACTTAATTCAAGTCTCCAGAATTGGATGTGGTGAGAGCAGCTGTGTTTGTATGGTTTAGAGACAGCGACACTGAGGAGGAGACAGGAAGCAGAGTTGGAGGCAGCAGAACTGACGAGATAGGAACAAGCGCATCACCGGGACGGCTCATGGTGGATGTTTCAGGATAAAGTCAGAAAGGACAGATTGAGATGGTTTGGACCTGTGCAGAGGAGGAGAAGTGAAAATATCGGTAGGAGGACGTTGGACATGGATCTGCAGACAGAAAGCAGTATGGGGAAGTATGCAGAGTATGGACCAGATGGAGGCAGATGATTTTCACTCTCCAGAATTTCTTTGTGGAGTTTTACTTTGTTTGGATTGTAGAATTTCCTGTATTTCAGAACGTCTTTCTGTGACACGTCTTCGTCTTCCAGACAATTCTACGAACTGGTGCAGCATTCCGGACACTTCTACAGCATTCCAATTTCTGTTAAAATGTTTGGCTTTCTTTAGACCCTTTTGTTGAACTACAGTAATGTGACAGGGAACTGGTAGTTCGGTGATTATGGTGTTGGCCACTAATTGAAAGGGTTCAATTCCCTGCACCACCAAGCTGTCACTGTTGGGCCCCTGTGCAAGGCTTTTAACCTCCAACTGCTTAGTTGTATAAATGAGATAAATGTATTTTTCCATTTTTTGACTAAATGTTGTTGGAACGTTTTATGCATTTTTTCCCCTAAAGAACAGCAAAGTTCTAAAGTTGCTGGTAGCGGCCGGAATTCTGAGATAGTCATTTTGAAATGATGGCAATCGACCAATCAGCAGTGTTCTATATAGCATGTGTCATTATTTACTCCACTATGCAATGGATTTCCATTGAAAACCTGTCCAATTTTCACATAGAACCGCTGAACACACCTGGTTCTGTAGTGCTAACAATAGAATCACTATTCTTTTCTTCCGGAAATGTAGACTCGCCTCCAGACTTTTCACACCTCTTTCTGGATTGTAGAACTTTATTCTATATTGTAGATATAAATCCGTGTTATACAGTCTAGAAATCAGCGTGTACCTAATAAAGGGTGTGTAGAACCGTGAGAACCCCTGCAGTAGTTATCATTTAAAATTCACTCATTTTCTGATCTATGATTATTTTTATATCAGCAGTCATTTTCTGACCGCTTTTCTTCTACATTTAACTTTAGTCGAGCGTAGAACATTGTCCAAACATTTTACCTTTCCTCCAGTGATTCAGTGTGTGTGTATGTGTGTGTGTGTGTGTTTGAGAGTGTTGTGTAACCTTCAGAAAGAGCGGACGTGATAATTGAGCCTACGTTTCGATTTATCCACGAAGAACATCATTCGATAACACATTTTCTTTTCCTGCCAGTGAAAATGCAGAAGCGATAATGATCCAGGAGATGATCCACAATTTACTCCACATTATTTCTGGATTATTTTGTTTTATATTGTGTTTTATGGGCTTTTTACATTCACTGGGTTTTTACACTGATTTTTTTTATCCTAAATGAAGGCTGAGGTTGCAAACAAATGCAATGAAAAAACAGATACAGAAAATAATACAGCATTATTTGGGTTCTGTGTGTGTGTGTGTGTGTGTGTGTGTGTGTGTGTGTGTCACTTTGACACTGGCTTCTCCTTATTATTTCCAAGTGAACGTAATTTTGCAGAGTGGGATGGGATCCTGGATTTACATCCTTTGTTAAACCTGGATCAACATTTCAATCAACCAATCATAACCATCTGATGTCATCAGTGTGCGTCGACCTGAGGGA
The DNA here is from genome assembly GCA_005784505.1 of Bagarius yarrelli. Lineage (NCBI taxonomy): Eukaryota > Metazoa > Chordata > Actinopteri > Siluriformes > Sisoridae > Bagarius > Bagarius yarrelli. Next base: position 19,168 of record VCAZ01000018.1, read on the forward strand.
ACAGTGAGCGGAACAAAACTCTCTAGGGTAAAATTGGGAAGAAACCTTGAGAGGAACCAGACTCAACAGGAACTCTTCCTTATCTGAGTGACAGCAGGGTGTGTGTATATTTAGCATGGGCGGTGCTAGGAAGGGGCTACCAAAGACTAGAACATCCTCACAGCATGTAACTGGACGCAGTTCTATACAGGGTTTATTGTTTGGTTTATGGTGAAGAAAAAGCATTGTAAAATGTTATTACATTGTTATTACATTATATTTAACACTTTAATAACATTCTCAATCAGCGCAATAAACGATCCATGCTGGTGGACTCCTGCTTCTCTCTTCTTCTGCTTGATTAGCATGCTGGTAATGATTTAACCACAGTGTTGGTCATGCTGACAGCGAGTGTGTTATTTCGATTGAACTCCAGTCCTGGGGCTGGAAACGATAATTGCGCCCACGCGTTGATTTGGCCGATGGAGAAAATGATTTAATGACACATCAGCATTTCCCTGAAGCGAATACACCCAGACATAATACGAGTGAGGGTGACCTAATGACCTGGAAGCTAACGGTGAGGATGAAGCGAACGGATTTGCAGTGTTTTCCTGTAACACTTGCTGAATTTTCCTTATTATCTCCAAACTGGATGTGATTCTGGATTATTAACATCCTTTGTTAATCCTGGATCACAATTTCAATCAACCAATTATAACCGTCTGATGTCATCAGTGTGTGCCGACCGAACCCGCCTCAATGTATTTATGATTTTGTATTTCCTTTTGAGTAAATGATAAAATTGCTCATTGGCTGAGGTAATTCATCGATTCTGGAACAATTTACTGCTAATGGCGATTTCTGGATTAGCATCGAATCACAGTATGAAACTAGACAAACTATAATGAAATAATATGTGATAAACATAAGGAATTTAGACAGTGAATCATAAACAATCACTAATAGAGTATTGAAGGTAAAGTGCTCTGAATCACGCCCACTTTATTCCCACTTAGGGATGAAACCCTCTCAGCGTTGATCTGATATGGTTTGATCTCATTCTTAATGTAGGCTTCAGAAATCGGATTTTCCTGAAAGACATTGCAAACGCTTTCAATGTCCAAATGACACCTTTATTACAACCGGGCGACGTGGGACCTAAATGTCCAAGGACACGATGGCCAGCCGACATCTTTATTAGTCTAGTGGAGAAGGTGTGACCCTTATGTCAGGTTCAGCTTCGAAATGATGTATTGGCAAGAAAAACATCTATACCATGAATCATATTTTTATTATCTATAATCACAGACGTGTCACTCAGATGAAGATGGGTTCCCCCTTGACTCTAACTTTTCTCAAGGTTTCTTCTTTATTATTTGTGAAGCTGCTTTAAGACAATGTCTATTGTTAAGGCGGCTATACAAATAAAACTAATAATTATCGTATTAATTCAGCTTTGCATCATATAAAACCAGCTCTGAATCATATTAATACAACAATGAATCATTTCTTTATCATATCAGTTCAACTCTGAATCATTGCAATGTAACTCTGAATCATATCAGTTCATCCTCGAAGCAAATCAAACAAGCTCTGAATTAGTACAACAATGAATCATTTTAATTCAGCTCAGAAATGAACTCTGAATCATTTAGTAGTGAAACCGATACTTTAAAGTGAATCATCTCAGATATGGAAAATAGATTTTAGCTGCGACAATTTTATTTTATTATAAGTCACAGTTTTATTTAACGTTCTTTATTATTTGCACCTGAATAAAAAAAAAACACTTTTGTTTTGTTAGCAAACAATAAATGTGTTTAATTATACATTTTACATTTATAACTCATTTATAGTGAGATTTTATAGAAAAAAAAATATAGTTATGAAAAAATGATCCATTTTGCCATGTCAGTAAAATTCTGTGTGTGAAGTGTGTGTATGTGTGTTTGCTAGAAAAAAAAAATAGCGATAAGCTTTTGGAGCAGGAAGTTTGCTGAAAAAGCTAAGAAGCTTTACTGAACCCTCTTATCTCCTAAAGGAGCCTGCTGAATTACTGACAGGGCAATTTTATGTGATGCACACACACACACACACACACACACACACACACACACACACACACACAGCATTTCTTGAATCTTGCTGTCTTGCCCTTTAACACCTCCACCTCTGGCTCGGATTTGGTTAAACACTCACATAGCCGAGAAGCAGAAGTCATATCTTTTAGCTAATGGACTCTGTCTCAAGTGTGTGCGTATGTGCCGGTGTGTGTGTGTATGTGTCGGTGTGTGTGTGTGAGTGCTCTCTCCATGCTTGAGTAGATATTTGATGCCTGTCTGAGAGACTGGAGTGTGTGTTAGCTTTTAAAGATCAGAGGAGTGGGTACTTCAGTGTACACACTACATGTGTGAGTATGTGCTGGTATATGTATGTGTGTGTGTGTGTGTGTGTGTGTGTGTGTGTGTGTGGTGGTGGTGGGGTATTTCGTCTATAGGCTGTGCAAAGCAGCTTCTGTGTATTAATTATATTAAAAATTTACACATCAAAGCTTAGCATTAATTTGCCGTAAATGTTTTATTGTGTGATAATAACGATCTTTGACATAATAACATATTTTATAATAAATGTTTTATAATATAAAGATAATTTTGGCTTTGGCACAATTTCATTCCGTTTCTTTCTATTCGTTTTAAACAGTGGACATTGTCTGAAAGCAGCTTTACACTGAATGCAGTCACAGTGAAAAAGTGTCCGTTTGTCCCTAATGCAAGCCGGTGGCGACTGTGACAAGGAAAAACCTCCTGAGACCAAATAAGGAACATTAAGAGGAACCAGACACAAGGGGGAACCCATCCTCATCTGAGGGATACCGAATGTCCGATGTTGAGGTTTGCAGTGATGTAATGTAAACTGTAGCTTTGGGTCAGTGGAGCAGAGTGAGTCCCAGTCTGTCCTTGACGGTCCTGTGTGGTTCCATACGCAAAATCAAGGAAAGGGGCAGAAAAATGGTCATTGGTCTGTCGGGTGCATGTTTAACCTGCCCCTAAGGGAGACCCACCTAATGCTGCTGCTGAAAATGGTCATTATATTATGGAGCGTTCTATTTCCCAGCCTGATTTTTACACACGCTGTGGAATGATGCACTTTACGTCTAGCAGATTTTGGACACCACATCCGTCCACCCACATCAGTGTGTCTTCCGCTAAACTCTAGTGATAGGAAGTTCGCATCATTTTACTATAGAAAAAGACGAGTGCATTTTTCTGAACGAGATTCAATGTCAGACGTTAATAGTGTGTTTCCTCGACACGTCTACCTACGCAAACACTGATCACGTTCAGAATGTGATAAAGGACAAACCAGTCTTTTGTTATTACTTTCAGGTGCCAGAACAAATGATTTGGACACAAGACTGATGAGATGAACTGATGATTTGTCTTTACGCCACCGACTGCACGGTCCAGTCCTATGAGGCGGTCACGATTCGGGAAATGAACTAATTATGTTGTGTTTATAACCCGACAGGGTGTTACGCAGTGCACAGTCACTACACAATAAACCATTCGCATTCGGAGATGACTTCCAGTTCCTGAGTCATTTGTTCAAAATGAAGTATAAACCGTGAGCAGATATACAGTGAGAAGAAAAATGATCTGATTCGCTGCTGATTCTGTCCGTTTGTCCACTGATGTAGAAATGATCAGTCTGTAATTTTAATAAACTGATTTACATTTTAATGAGTGACAATTTGTTGAAAGTTTCACTGTTGTACCGTGGGAAGAATAAAGGTTTGTCTTGTCTTGTCTTGTCTTGTCTTGTCTTGTCTTGTCTTGTCTGATAACAGCTGTTTCTGTGAGTCTTAAACGTAAAGCAGAGCAGACAGCGTGAATGTTATGCTAGGTTGAAAATGTGCTTTAGCTTGTAAATGATTTTTATTTTCTATTGACAGCGAGGAACAAAGCCAGAGAGAGAGAGAGTGTGTGTGTGTGTGTGTGTGTGTGTGTGTGAACTTGTGGAAGACCTAAAGGGACATGTAAATCAGGCAAAACATCAGGGTGACGATAGCACATAAACAGACTCAGGAAACGTGTTGGGTCATTTCATTACCCCCCCCCCCCCGTGGTTAATCACAGCAGTGGGCGCACTAATCACACTGTTTATCAGTTCAGCAGAAGCAGCGTTTGTTCGCTGGAATCACTGCTTTTCATCAGCGCTGTGGCTCGACTCGACTCACATCAGCTTTCAGTGTGGACTAAAAGGCCCTGTGGCAGTGTGTGTGTGTGTGTGTGTGTGTGTGTCTGTTTATTAAATCAGCTGCAGTCACCATGTTGGATTCGACTCTTCACGATCTAATCAGAGCCGCTCAATTTTCATCCGTCTGTATTTCCTTGTGTGTGTGTGTGTGTGTGTGTGTTACAGTAAACACAGAGTGACAGGCTGGTGTGATATTTGTGAATTAGTGTCACCCTGAAGTTGATTAATTTCCTCTAACAGCACGTCCCCAGGTGTTTTGTTCCTCAGTCACCAAAGCACCATCAACGCCCAGCGATGATTAAGGGAATATTAATATTAGTGATCAGACACAACTCTAGCATTCGATCTATATATAATGCGTGAAAGTCTAGCATTATATATAGATCGAAATATTTATTATTTATTAAAAAACTACAGGGAACCTTTTTAAAATGCTGAATTCCCCCCCCCCCCCCCCACCCCCCGTGTGAGAACAAACATGCTGGAGCAGACGGAGACAGAGGGACGTCTGTAAATTTAGCAGGTCTTTCTCTCCGCCACTCCTTTTTAGGCAGTTGTACATCTTTACCTCGTTTCACAGAGCTGAATTATGTCCATGTGGGAATTTACGGTTTGGTCAGCAGCCTGTTTAACGTTACGAATATGCAAATGAGTTCTTACATTCTGGATGGAGGAGCCAGTGGTTGAGTGTGTTATTTGTAGTAAAATTCAGAACCGCGGATATAGAAATGTAAGCTGATGTTTTCACACACATTTTATTCAGAGCGAATTGCATCTGTCTTCTTTGGGGTTGGGAATGAAACCCTGAGCTTCCAATTATCAGTCCAACACATCACCACAGCGCCACCACTTGTTTCCATGTATGAAACACGAACAGCAACTTTTAATTTACTTTTAATCATTTAGCTAAAGTGATTTTTTGTGGGGTTTGTAGGATCAGTGTAATTTAACAGTGTTGGAAAGTTAAGTGTCGTGTTCTGATTACAGTTACTTTAAAAGTCTAATCGGAATGGCAATAATCCATGTAAACGGACATGTTCTGCTTAGTGAGGGACAGAGAGCTGGTACAATTTGCCACAGATACAGAGAAAGAGGAGAGAGCGAGAGAAAGAGAGAGAGAGAGAGAGAGAGAGAGAGCGAGGAAAGAGAGAGAGAGTGAGAGAGAGTGAGACAGTGAGAGAGAGTGAGACAGTGAGAGAGTGAGACAGAGAGACAGAGAGAGTGAGAGAGTAGTGAGATAGTGAGAGTGAGAGAGAGTGAGAGAGATTGAGACAGTGAGAGAGTGAGACAGAGAGAGTGAGAGAGTGAGATAGAGTGAGATAGAGTGAGGCAGTGAGAGATAGAGAGACAGATAGACAGAGAGTGAGAGTGAGAGAGAGTGAGACAGAGAGAGTGAGTGAGAGAGAGAGTGAGAGAGAGAGAGAGAGTGAGTGAGAGTGTGAGAGAGTGAGAGTGAGAGAGAGTGAGACAGTGAGAGAGAGACAGAGAGACAGTGAGAGAGAGTGAGACAGAGTGAGAGAGAGACAGAGAGAGAGAGAGTGAGAGAGAGTGAGAGAGAGAGAGTGAGAGAGAGAGAGAGAGAGAGTGAGAGAGAGTGAGAGTGAGAGAGAGTGAGAGTGAGACAGTTGAGAGTGAGTGAGAGAGAGACAGAGAGAGAGTGAGAGAGAGTGTGAGACAGAGAGAGAGACAGAGAGCGTGAGAGAGGAAAGAGACCAGTGAGAGTGAGAGAGAGTGAGACAGTGAGACAGAGAGAGTGAGAGAGAGAGAGACAGAGAGAGTGAGAGAGAGTGAGACAGTGAGCTTTGAGGTATTTTAAGTTTTAGACTTTGCTCATGTCGGCGTCATTCAGTCAGGCATTACTAACACGGGATTATGGTTGATTTTACATTCTGTAACAGAGACAACTATATGTGTGTTTCTGTGTGTGTGTGTGTGTGTGTGTGTGTGTGTGTGTGTTTTACAGGCCTGGTGCTAACCCCATACACATTAAATTTTGCAAGTCAAAGTTTTTTCATTCCGCGCTTCAGGCTGATTTTTGGCAAAGTCTGTGTGGACGTGTACGATGGCAGGGACACACACACTCGCCAAAATCACCCTCAAGCACAGGCTGAAAAACTGCATCCTAAAAGCACAAACACACACACACTTGTGTCACATCACCGTCTGTCTGATTGTGTGTATGTGCGCGTGTGGGTGTGTGTGTGTGTGTGTGTTAGTGCACATCCACTAGATGGCACTATGTGAAAGCGCTGCATCACCCACAGCTCCAACTTTTTATTGTTGTCACAGCGACACAGACATCCCATAATAGCTTTTCCTCCATCATATCCTCTCCAACCAGCGCTCCTTTCCACCGGGGTGAGGCAAACACACAATACAAGTACAGGACACACACACACACACACACACACACGTTGAATGTTTAGCTAATTGTCTCTGTCTCTGATTTTCAGAAACCAAAAATTGTCCCAGTCACTCTGGATAGGAGCGTCTGAGTGGTAGTGCATGTAAACGTTCAGGTGGTGTCACTATCAGTATGGAAAGTATTGGTGGTCGCACGTAGTAATAATAAAAGTAGAAATTGATGTGAAAGTGGTGGTTCAGTGGATTGAGGGCCTTTCTTAGGGGCCCAACAGTAGCAACAATTGCAAGCAGCTTTAAACACCTTTACCACTTCACTAGTTGGTTTGATTCCAGGCTACCACAATTGACCAAAGATCTTTTCCAAAGGCTACCAGGAGGTTTGAAACTTTGCAAACTCTGGAAAAGAGTCTCTTTTTCTCTACCTCTGTTTATCTCCACTCTCGTCTCTTACATGCACTTCATTCCAAATAAAAAAACTTTAAGTGCCTCACATGGAGGTAGTTTTGTGTTCAGCGCTTTGAAAGTGTGTGTGTGTGTGTGTGTGTGTGAATAAAAGGGTGTGTATGAAGAGTGGATCGTTAACCTTTCCTGATGATAACCCTTCAAAATAATTATACCAACATCATCAGGAGGGGTGAAGATCCTGATTCTTTTTTTTACATTAGCGTGAATTTCCATGTATCGTAACTGCAAAAATGTGTGAATGATGTAACTTCAAAGGGACCTTCTGACCAGACGAGTCCAAGAACATCTTTTGGTACAAAGTGGCTAGCAGTGTGAGTCTGCAGGGAGGTCTGACTCTACTCTCGCCCAGGTGGGAAGTGGTTCCAGCTGTGTCGGTTGGAGGTGCAGAGGTACCTCTCAAGATCTTGTGCTGGATTAAGGATGGTACCCTGGCGATAGGTTGACCGTGACCCTAAGGAGCTTAAAGAAGATCTTTCACACCAGAGAGACAAACTGAGGTCCTCTTGAGTTCGGGAAGAGCATGTGATTAAAGCTGGATTGAAACCCTGGTGATGGTGGGAGTGCAGGGATGTGGTGGGGATCTGGAAGCGATGGTGACTCTGGATAATAACTGTAGCCACTTATTATTATTATTACATTAAAGATGTTTCCTTTCTTGTAATTATTCATGATCGAGATTAAAATAATCAAAGGAGAGGCAGGACAACCTTTCTGGGGAGGACATGGCTTTTGGGTGCCCATCTTAACACCAGTCCTGAACATCATCTGACCTACAGTTTATATGAACTCGGGGTAGTTGATTAAAAAAAGGGGAGTTTCTTTTCCTCATGATTATCTCCCGGTTTGGCAGATGCTTTTTTACTGATGACGTAATGCACATAAAGTAACTAAAATCACTAATAAAGGACACAGGCAGAGACGCAGATTCACCAATTTCAGGTGATTTCATGCTAAATTAGCGCTGGTTTTACCTGCAGGTGTAGTTTATCCTCACATTCTGCACTACAGTGGTGGAAGTGCAGGGGGGGCCACCAAGTCTGACACACCTGCTCAGCGTTGGCGTTTATCTGTTCGGCCACCTGCCACTACACAAAAAGCTGTTAGAGTCGCGCTGATTGTTGTTGGCACTAATGACATTATGGAAATATGAGGACCAAACAGCTTCAGCAGTCCTGGTGCCCAGTTTTCCTGTGTCTTAGGTGATTTTACAGTAGGTTATTGTGTGTGTGTGTGTGTGTGTGTGTGTGTGTTACTAATACACTTGG
>VCAZ01000018.1:40000-42500 GCA_005784505.1 Bagarius yarrelli
AATCATCATCATTAATATATTAAACATCATCTTCATTTTCCTGATTATCACCATCATCATCATTATTATAATTAACTTTATTATCATCAAAATATAATCTTCATCATCGTCATCATTATTATAATCTTCATTAATATAATAAACATCCATCACCAGTAATAATATAATCATCATTTATGTAATCATCATTAATATATTAAACATCGTCATCATCATCATCATCATCATCACAATAATAATATAATCTCCATCATAATCATCAACATTAATATAATCATCATTAATATAATAATAACCCTCATCATCATGATCATCTTCATCAATAATACAATCATAATCATGCTCATCCTCGGCAGCAGCAGCAGCATCTACAGAACATAAATAGAAATAAGTGAATTACGATTCAGACACTAATTTACTTTTTAAAGGAATATCTTAGGGTTTCTTTTAGTTAATTCATTAGAATGAGTTATTCTACATTATTATATTTATTATATCCAGTATATGATGTTAAATTAAAACAGATTTCCTATTGTAGTACTTGTATCACTATTTCCTATCTTTTATTGTCGTCCCTTTAAAAATTCTTTTACGACTTGTTCAGAATTGTAATTAAATTAATATCTGTGTAATAAAGCCACACATCCTCTTTAGTCTGGAGCGTAAAAGGCTTTAAAAAACCCTTTAAATGGAAGCCGAGCGTATTAACTTATCTCATTACCGTCGTTCATTAGAGCTCATTAGGAGGAAACCAGTACCCTCCACTTTTTCCTTCTCCTCCTCCTCCTCTTCCTCCTCATGTACTTTACTTCCTGCACCTCATTAACACTCAGACACATTTAAACGCTGGTTCACTCACTAACGAGTGCTTTAATAAAGAAGACTTCATTATTCTGGAGTAGGCAGATCAGGAGATAATCATCGCTTTTGATGCCAAAGAATTTAAATGATTTTATTTTTGTAAAAAAGCTAAAAACTGCATTTAATAGACCTTAAAGACACTTTAGCATTTTCCACTTGATTAGTTTCTATTTTGATCAGGTATTCATGTGGATAGAAAAATGAAGCATTTATTATTATTATTAAAAATATAGAGGGAAAATCAGATCCGAAACAAAAAACATCATCGTTTTTTCTATTCTTAAATATTTTTAATAGTGAATTAATTCATTTAATTAATTTATTGCACTGGTTACTTTTATTGTGTAGCATCACAGAAACAAGGAAGTGAAAACATACATGATATACAGAGAATATAGAAATTATACAGATTTATTTTATTAATAATAATATGAAGCCGAAGAAAAGAAGAAAGGATGATAAAGAAATAAAGAATATTTAAAATAATACTATAAAAATGATTTTGTTAATTACTGAAACTTGATGTAAACTTAGAATTCATGTCATATTTTAGATCTGTTAATTTTCCTCTATACAGAAACATTTACAGTTACAACATTCTGCAGACGTCCTCATACAGAGTGACTTACATTTACCTTTTTTTAAATATTGTTATATAAACCTGAGCAAATAAAGGTTAGGGGCCTTACTCAGGGGCCAGCAGTGGCAACTTTGTGGTGCTGGGAATCAAACACTGATCTTCCAATAAGCATTCTTAACCCTTAGCCGCTGCCGCATTCCCCAAACATTAACACTTTTACTAGTTAATAGTTTAAATTGGTCTGCGGATTAAAATGTTTATCCCTGTTAAACTGTTAGACTGTTAAATTTATAAATATATATTTAATATATTCCAATTATTAATACGATGCACATTATTATTAAACACTCAATCCTAAACATTTGAATCTGTATGTGAGGATATAATAATGTAAATCCAGATAAAATATAACTGAATATAGTAAAACACACACACACATCTGTTTATAGATGAACACTTCATTTCTCAGTACATTTCTGATTTTCTGCCCTTCACTCTTGCCCCTGGGGGTAACGGTGTTGTGTATAAATGATTTATGTGCTCATAATTAATCACATGGTCGAGCGTTTAAAGGCATTTTACAAACGTAACCCTCAGTGTCAGTATAAAAGAATAAACCTGTTATTACAGTTAATAAATAAGTAATAAATGTGTTATTACTCATTAATAAGCTTGTGGATGATCTAAACTGAATTAGAAATAATAAAGAACGTTTTCTCGAGGATAAAAGCGGTGTTTGGCAGTAAAATGACCTTGTTCTTTGTAGCTCGTTTGTGTTAAATTACCCATTACCCATTTTGGTGCAATCTGGCAACCCAAAACTCTACTGATATTATAGTATTGAACTGAATACTGAGACACTTACTGAACATTTACATCTAAAAATACTTAGTAATAGTTATATCACACACACACATGGACACGTGTAGGTTTCTTTGTGTGCGTCTCCCAACCTACTTGGAACTATGCAGCGTCTGTGAGAACGTTTTGTTTTGGGAAATGAATCCTTACGCGTATTGTTTAGGGACAGTGTGTGATGGTGAACTCCTGACGGCGCTG
>VCAZ01000018.1:45000-73944 GCA_005784505.1 Bagarius yarrelli
TGTCTAAATCATCTTTCCACGGGGATTCGTTTGGATTTCACTTCGATTTGTTGCTTTCTAGAAGAAATCTGAGAATTCCTACCCTCTCAGAGTCTAATACCTTTTACATTTACAGCATTCGGCAGCTGTTCTTATCCAGAGTCACTTACATTTATCTTTTCTATACAACTGAGCAATTTGGGATTAAGGGCCTTGCTCAGGGGCCCAATAGTGGTGGCATGGCGGTGCCTGGAATCAAACCACGATCTTCCAATAAGCAGTCCAACACCTTAACCACTGAGCTACCACTTCCCTCCGAACTGGACGCAGTGCTGCTGATAGTCTGGATACTGTCATTATAACTTTAATATGACCACCAGATTGTCTGTTAGTTTTTGAATAATTTTCCAGACCCACCATTAATACAGTGTGTTGTACAGAGCTTGTGTAGTGTTTAAATGACACTCTGTGGAGGAAGGTTTGTAGGCCATGATCAGACCTGTAGCCGTTACTGTGTCATTTGCAATTGCTAGCAACATTAAGGGCTTATTAAGGGCTGCCGCAGTTTCTCCTCCTGGAAATAGCGACCACCCCACATTTGCACCGCGGCTCGTCCATGGATCTGCTAAGACATAACATTACACCTGGTCACATCCTTCCATCGCTGAGAATGTCCATCTGTCAGGCATCAGCACAGAGGTTGATGGCGTGGAATCTTTCTTCCCTAACTGGAAATAAAAACTTGAACCCTGTCCCAGCATGACAATGTCCTTGTGCACAAATCCCCTAAACCCCATAAAGACCGGCTGTGTTCTGATTAGAGGAGAAGAACTCTTATGTCCTGTACAGAGTCCTGATTCTGACTCAACTCCACTGTGGGATGAACTGGAACCCCGACTGAACCCCAGACCTCCTTACCTCAACATTAGTGTCTGATCTCACTGATACTATTGAAACTGAATGATCAGATCCACACAGTCACATGACCCACACAGTCACATGACCCATACAGCCACATGACCCAATCTAGTGGAAAACCTGCTCTGAGAAGAGTAAAAGGAATTCTAGGAGGAAGAGTGAAGCTACAGCACCTCGACCCTATTGATGTGATGGTCTCAATACTGTGTCATTATTTTGTGTTGTCTTTATATATTATAGCCCCTGTAAATGTGATGACATTCTTCTTCCGTAACAGAAGCAAAAGGCAGATAATCAACCAACCAATCAGTGACTCTCAAAATCCTGTGTATGTTTTAAAATGTAGGTGATATGGCATGGGATGTTCAGCCAGTGATTTGAGGATTCGAGGTCTGAGATTTACCTTCTGACTAACTAATCAGATTTAAAAGTTTACTGTGCTAAACTTTTAAAAAGTCATAAAACATGTTTTTTTATTATTAATACATCAGTTTATTCATTATTATATGATTTTATCGCTCTAAGTGGAACAGAATATTAGTTTTTCGGTTATGACACTTATTTGTTGCACTGTTTTTTTCCTTATCATGTATTCCGGTTAGAGATTCCGACGGATGTGTTCTATGAAGTTATATGTACAGAATCTAGCATCAATATTACCATAGCAACAAGGAGCACAAGAACCCGAGTTCGCTGTGTACTTCACGCTCTGAAAAGCTGCTTGTGTGTTTGAGGAGTTTAAGATACAAAATGGACACGTAATCCCCAATCTCACCACCACTAAACACCGCATGAGGACCCAGGCGTTTACAGAGAGGGCCTGAAGATCTGATTGATTATTGATCTGTCGGGGGTGGGGGGGTGGTAAATCAGTGGTTAAGGTTCCCAGGGTCACCAAGCTGCTTCTGCCGGGCCCTTAAACAAAGCCGTGAAACATCATTCACTCAGGTGTGTTAAATATATAAAGGTATGTGACAAATGCCATAAGTAGAATATTGGATTGGATTTGGTTGGAAATGAATGCATCTGATAGAATCTGCAGTGATTAATCGCACAATACATCTCACAATACATCGCACAATACATCGCACTATTAATCGCACTATTAATCGCACTATTAATCGCACTATTAATCACATAAAGGGCATTAATATTGGTTTATTATTTCAGCAGTAATGGTCACACCGTCAGCTCCAGGCTTCTGTACACACATTTTCATTTCTGCACAAAAAACAAAAACACTTTTCCTGCATTGTGTCTGTTAGCATTAGTGTGTGTTTGAGAGCTCCTGGAACTCATCAGCACAATTCCCTCAGGGATAAACACACTTCCCTTATCAAAATTCACATAAATGCTTCCAAAAACCCCACAATTCTCTACTATATAGTAGTCGAGACTAAGTATGTGAGACGGGTAGTACCGGTAGAATGTCCGAACTGTTAGTATGTGAAAAGATCCCGGATGATCTGATAATCCCGCCAGGATTTTAGTACACACACACATACACACATACACACACAACGGAGCTTTCTTTTTTTTCTTTCTCTCTCTCTCTCTCTCTCTCCCTCTCTCTCCCTCTCTCTCTTTTTCCCCCTCTCTCTTTCTTTGTCCCTCTCTCTGACCCTAACAGAATAATTCATTGTATTTGTGTTCGCTATAATTCGTCTCCTGTTCGGGTGAAGACACGGCAGCTTTCCATCGAATAAAAAGTGTGTGCTTTTGTGTGTGTGTGTGTGTTAAATCCCTCAGTCAGGTTGTTGTGTGTGTAGTGATGTGTGTGGTGAAGAGTCAAGCGATTTATGTAGTGTATATGGTGTGTATATAGTTTTTATAATGGCATTTGTGTAGTAATGCAATAATGCATTGTTAGACACACACACACACACACACACACACACACACATACACATAACGACATGGAGCACTCACAGACAGCACAGACGGCAGCCTTACTCTCTGTCAACACAGGAACAAATCACAGGAGTGATATTAGTGAGATATGAGAGAAAAAATGACTAATCACACACACACACACACACACACACACACACACAGCTGTCTCTACTTCGCAGATTATTGTCTGTCTTTTGGCTTTTAGTTCCAGTAAATAGGTTCCTTCTTTATTGAACAGTCCCTGGATTAATAAAAGGTTCCTGTGTCCTTCAATGCACTCGTTCTTGTTTTCATCCTTTTTCCTATTCAGCTCTCTACCCATCCTCTCCTCCTCTCATTTCGTCTCCTCTGCTTCTCTTATCTCAGCTCTCCTCTCCTCTCCTCTCCTTCTCTCATCTCATTCCTCTTCTCTTCTCTTCTCTTCTCTTCTCTCATCTCCTCTTTTCCTTTCCTGTCCTATCCTGTTTTCTCCTTTCTCCTCTCCTCCTTTCTCCTCTCCTCCCTTTTTCTCTCCTCTCCTCTTATCCGTTTCTCTTCTTTCCTTTACTCTCCTCTACTCTCTTCTCCTTTTCTCTCATATCTTCTATCCTCTCCTTCTCCTCTCCCCTGTCTTCCCCTCCACCTTCCTCCTTATCATCCATTCAGTTATTCATTCATTTGTTTATTCATTCTGTTGTTTGTGTTTATATTAATTGTTTTTTTCTTATGCAGTCTTTTGTATTCATCTGTTTGTTCATTTGTAAATTGGATCTGTTAATCAGCGTTTCATTCGTCAGTTTATTCAGCTTCCTATTTATGCATCTGTTTATTCGTTCAGTTGTTTGTTAGCAATTGAATTCATTTGTTTTTCTAGGCGTTCATTTGTAGATTTATTCAAACATATATCAAAAAGCATAATTTATAATAGTGATACGAATCTCTCTCTCTCTCTCTCTCTCTCTCTCTCTCTCACACACACACACACACACCGCACCTTGTAAACCTGATACAAAGTCAAGCTAAATAGCATGTGACAACCATACCCACTCACAGACATTCCACACTTAACCACACCCACTAACTCTCAGCCACACCCACTCTCAGCCACACTCACTCTCAGCCACACCCACTCTCAGCTACGTCCACTCTCAGCTACACCCACCCACAGAAAGAGGGAGGAGGAGACAGAGAGAGAGAGAGAGAGAGAGAGAAAGGTGATAAAAAGCTATCCTTGTAATATTATTTAAATAAGTCTCAAAGAATCACACCAAGGTCTTTGGACTGCTGTAAATGCTGAGACAGAAAGACCATCTAATAATGCTACATAATCTATTTACATTATCAGTTACTAACAAGTACTTCTAGCTGCATGTGGTCCTATTAAGAGAACTGCTGTCTTAGAGTTGAGCAGAAGGACGTTATCAATCATCCACTGTCTAATGTCCTTTACAGACTCCCCAACATTTTAAGCTGATCTCTCTCATCTGGCTTTACTGAAACATACAAACATGTATCAGTATTTCACCCAGAGGTGGCATATATAAGAGAAAGAATCCATGGACCCAAGACAGATCCTTGTGGAACACCTAACTTTACCTTAGAAACTCACCATTTACATCACGTGTAGTGTTGTGTAGTGTGTTGTATATAGTGTAGTGATGTGTATGTAGTGTTGTGTGTGTAGTGTTATGTGTATACTGTGTAGTGATGTGTTGTTTACTATGTTCTTTTTTTGCGTTTCTGTTCTCTTAAACATATTCTAATCGAATCGAGTAAAAGACGTATTATCACTCTTATCAGCTTAAATCGAAGTTTTTTTTTTCCGCTGTAGGTTCAGCTATTTCTGAACTTCTAGCACTTCAGACTGCTTCTTTTCTCAACTAAAACACTGCTTCTCTCTTATTGCCTGGAGTCAGTCAGAAGGCCATTCTGAAGAAGTGAAGTAGAATAAAAGTTGTTGCATTGTGGAATGATCGGGGTAATGTTGCATGAATCCACATTCAGGTTGCCATGGAAACTATTTCTCTGGATCCCGGCCAGATAATCGTGGAACACACTGATATTATCGCTGGCCCTTGTCCCCTGTCTTACATTCCGTCAATTCTTCTACAAGTGTTCCTGTCTGTCCCATTGCTCTTAGATCGATGGCTGATGTGGGTCTCAAAAACACAAAGCCTCATGGGAAATGTAGGGCAGCCGGAACTTGTGTTTTTAGAATTTAATTCAGACTGCTGGTCGATAGGGTTATTAATGGTCCGACACAGCTTAGTAACTACAGGTGAAAAATAGTCCTTGTTTATATACAAACTTCAGGGGGATGTGCAGAAAGTGAAAGTAAAGGAGATTTTGTTGTTGAAGTTGAGGATCTTCCTGTTGTGAAATTGGGCTAGAAAGAAATAAACAGTGCTTAAAAAAGCTGGCTGGAAAGAATCGAGGTGCCTAGACCTCCTCGTCCAATAATAGCTCTGCGCAAAAGAGCAAAAAATTTTTTAAAAATAGCTTTTGGAAGTGGGACCCAATTTATGCTTGGCCTCAGGTCTATACTCTAAAACACAGGTGCCAGTTCCTGGAGGACCACCACCCTGCAGCATTTTGCTTCAATTCTAATTAATTGCACCTGATCCAGCTATGTCTTTTGGGCTTGTTTAAAAAATCCATGTTTTCTGGTTTGGCATATAATTGAAACTAAACTCTGCACCCTCTGTACTTGGATCAGGGCAGTTTTCTTTTGACATTTACAGCATTTGGCAGACACCCTTATTCAGAGCGACTTACATGTATCTTTTTTATACAACTGAGCAATTGGGAGTTGAGAGCCTTGCTCAGGGGCCCAGTGGTGGTGGCTTGGTGATGCTGGGAATTCCAGGTATCAGTCCAACACCTTAACGACTGAGCCACCACTTCCCCTCCACTACGTTTGCCAGTGGTATCGCCTGTGCCTTGGGGTTTGTTTCCAGTGAGAACCTGGCACTAGGGAAACAGGAAGTGTGCATTAAAGGGACAGCAGTAATAAGTTATCCGTAAACTTTTTCCTTACTGTTTTTGTGAATTCCGACATACTACTTGCTGCGCATTTTTTTTTCACGTAATATACAGTAGAGAGGCATGCGATTTCGGATGAAGCCGCTGACTCTGTGCAAGTCTACAAATGGCGTAGGTATAAGAACTGATTTAAAACGGAATGGCTGTCACACCAAACATTGATGTGATTACTTTACAGCATTTTACAGCTGCCCACAACATTTGCAGAAAATATATATAAAGAGAGGAAGAGGGAGTGAGAAGGTGCAGTAGGACATCTTGGAAAATGCTAACTGTAGCCTGATAGCACTGAAAGACTAGACGACTAGAGACGACATTATTACAGTTCATCATAGGTCTTTCACTGGTGAGAAAAAAATTAAAAACTTTATAGTTTAGTTAGTAACAGTACTAAAATACTAAACATAAAATACTACTGGAAATCTGGGTGGGATCCGGCAACCCTGGCTGAAGGGTTAAGTGCCAAAAAGTAGCTCAGTGGTTAATGTTACACTGCTGATCATCAGAATTCTGTGGCTTTATTATTTTTATATAAAACAAACAACTAAAATAACAGAGAAAACAAAATTTAGCAGGACATGCTGGATCAAGTGCTCTTCTATCTGCTGCTAAATAATAAAATCATTTATTTTTAAATAAAATAAAGCTGTGAAATGAATCATTTTTTTATTTTATTGCAAAAAGCATCAGAGAAAAAGAGAGACAGACAAAATAAAGAGAGAGATAGAAAGAGACAGACAGAAAAAAGAAAGAGAGAGAGAGAGAAAGAGAGAGAAGGTAGATTGTAGGAGTGTGTGTGTGTGTGTGTGTGTGTGTGAAGGTTATCAGACTGTTTTGACGTTTAATTTAAGGGGATCAGTGTTAGAATCTCGGTGCTCGATTACTCTGTCCTTATCAGTCCTGAACCTTAAGTCTGTAATTACATCTCATCATTCTGACACACCGCTTCTGATGAAATAAAACCCTGAGATGTGTGTGTGTGTGTGTGTGTGTGTGTATGAACTTCAGACGTCACAGTGTGCCCTAAAGTTTTTTGAGATTCAGGGACAGATTAAAGTTTAATAAATTATAATTATTTTGGACACAAACAGGTCAATACTTATTCCACTGAGTGACTGCGTGTGTGTGCGTGTGTGTGTGTGTGTGTGTGTGTGTGGCTCAGTTAGAGAATCAGGACTTTTTTTAGTATTATAATTAATATTTATTAAATCAATATTTAAGTACAAACATATTTTAATAGTTCATTTTAATTTAATTATTAATTATTTCGTTAAGTATTATTTTATCATTTAATTAAGTACATGATGTAGCCATTTCATGTGTGTTTTGATTAACTGAATTCCAGATGTGGAATCCTATGATCACCTCCAGACCTCTTTTTCACTAGATTGGGTCATGTGACTGTGTGGATCAGACACTAATGTTGAGGTTTGGAGGTCTGGGGTTCAGTCGGGGTACCAGTTCATCCCAAAGGTGTTCAGTTTAAAGGGGTGGAGTCAGAATCAGGACTCTGTACAGGACAGGAGAGTTCTTCTACCCCAATCAGAACACAGCATGTCTTCATAGAGAGAACAGAGGATTTGTGCACAGAGACACTGTCCTGCTGGAACAGGGTTCGAGTCTCGCAGTTCCACTGAAGGAAAAATGTAACGATACAACATATAAAAACATTCCAGGCGAGTGTGTGTCTTTGAGTTTGTGGTGACAGTTTACTGGTAAGATGTCCACAAACTTCCGGTTTAAACCAGCTGAGTCTGGCAACTAATCAACACGTTATGACCAATCAAAATTCAGACCTCATTAGCCCAATCTGATGAATTTTATTAAAAACTTTTGTCTAAGAGCGAGAGAAAGAGGAAGAGTGAGAGGAAGGGCGAGAGGAAGCGACAGAGAGACAGAGAGAGAGAGACAGAGAGAGAGAGACACACACACCAAGAGACAGTGAGGGAACGAGAGAGAGAGAATGAGAGAGTTGGGGAGAGAGGGTGGGAGAGAGAGGGAAAAAGACAGAAAGAGAGAGAGACAGACAGACAAAGAGAAAAAATAAGAAAAAGAGAAAAAGAGAGAGAACGAGTGTTAGAGAGACAGAGACAGAGAAAGAGACTCATCAGGAATTTGTTTACAAACTAAATAACATTAGATTATTATTCTGGCCATATTTCTGTTTATCGTAATGACGCAGATGGGAAAGGCAGCAGTGTGTGTGTTTGTGTGTGTGGTGTGTGTGTGTGGTGTGTAAGTTTGGATACACAATTAGCTCATTGTTCTGTAAATCCTGCCAAAATGTCATGCTCCATAGCAACAGTTGTAATTATTCCATAAATTTAAGCAACATCTTGAGGCCGTAATTAGATTAACAGTCGATTAGTGAATAATATAAATTATTAAAAAATAAATTACTGTTTAATTCAGTAATCTTATTTTTTTAAAACTGAGTTTGATGCAGAAACTCTTTTATTGTAATTCATTTCTACATTTATTTTTTTTAGGTGAGTTTAATAGAAACAGTTTTTACACATGGACAATAAAGTGGCGTTTAATTAAACACATCCTGTTGGGATTTAGGACTTTTCTAATTAAGAGAATTATTCAGGGAGCAAAAAAAGCACAAGAGTGTTAGCAGGGGGAAGTGTTCGCTCGGTGCTGAAGGTGTTTGAATATCATGGGTTTAATTCTCAGCATAATCGAGCCTCCACTGATGGAACCCCTGGGTAAGATCCAAACACTTAAATATCATTTAAACCCCCGCTGATTTTGTAGGTTTGCCCGATGACAAAAATGATCAGTCTGTAATTTTAATGTTGGGTGAGAAACAGAATAACAAAAACTTTCAAACATTATAATAAACTTATATAATTAAAATTACATTTTAATGAGTGAAATAAATATTTAATCAATCAGCAGGATTTCTGTCTCCCAGGTGTCTTTAATACAGATAATGAACTGAGATTACAATCACTCTCTCTCTTAAAGGGAGGCTCCTAATCTCAGCTCGTTACCTGTATAAAAGTCACCTGTCCACATAAGCAAGCAATCAATCAGATTCCAAACTCTCCACCATGTCCAAGACCAAAGAGCTGTCCAAGGACACCAGGGACAAGATTGTTGACCTACACGTGGCTGGAATAGACTACAATACCATCGCTAAGCAGCTTGGTGAGAAGGTGACCACAGTTGGTGCGGTTATTTTCAAATGGTTTCCGATTTCTTAAATTTCTGGATGTTTGGTTGTTATTCTGTTTCTTACTGAGAATTATAGACTGGTCATTTCTTTGTCACTGAGGTTAGGGTTGGGGTTGGGGTTAGGGTTGGGGTTAGGGTTAGGGTTAGGGTTGGGGTTAGGGTTAGGGTTAGGGTTGGGGTTAGGGTTAGGGTTGGGGTTAGGGTTCAAATCATTTGATAAATGGTATTTGCTTGAAATATGTTAAATATGAACACGTCGAAATGCTAGAAATGAAAGAAGTGTAACACTTTGTGCACTCATGTAAGGTTGTGAGTAATTTTGTCCAAACTGTGCTGCTGTTTATCAATAACCAAAAGGTGTCAGATTCACCTGGTGATATTTTACACAATTCATCAGGATTTACAAGTGACATTTAGTAATATCCATCACAGGAGCCCTCTCTCTCTCTCTCTCTCCCTCTCTCTCTCTCTCTCTCTCTCTCTCTCACTCTCCCTCTCACTCCCCTCCCTCTCACTCTCTCTTTCTTTCTCTCTCTCTCTCCCACCAGTGGGGTTACAGGGGGTGTGTGTGTAGCCAGATATGCATAGACAAACGTCTTACTGCTCAGATTTTGCCCGTCTGGTTTATGATGATGGATGGATCAATCGGAGTGAAAGAAGGAGGAAACAAACAAACGTTTCTTTCAGCTTCCAATTACTGAGATTTAACCTGACACATACAACAAGAGGAAAGAGACAGTACTTTCTCTCTTCTCTCTTCTGTCCTCTCTCTCTCTCTCTCTCTCTCTTACGCTGACAGTTGGCAGATGAGAGCAGCATTTCAAGCGTGTTTGGAGGATTTTGTATTTCTGAATGTTTCCTCAGTTCTCAGAATCGTTGTCTGAAGCACAATCACAGGGTTAACAACTGATATGGATGGAGAGCAGATGGGATATTAGTCTAGTTGAATTACGGCCCCTTTTATTTCTATAGCGATTGAGAGATTGGGTTGAAGCAGCTTTACAGAATCAAATAAATACCGTGATACTCACTAAAACACTGAGTTCAGTTTAATTTATATCTGTAAATTAAAAGTCTCCAAATAAACAAATCAGCGGCTGGAAATCAAAAACTCCATCAGTGACAGAATGGAGAGAAACCCTTGGGAGAAACCAAGGTTCAGTCTGGGGGACAGTTCTCCTCTGAGCAGTTTAACCAGCAGGTTCTTCCATACTGCAGTAAAGATTTGGTGGTTTTGTCTGTATGGCCTGTCAAGAAGAACAAGATGATCAGTGGGAAACTGCCACTGGGGTTTATTGTGTCTGTGCTGATCTACCAACTGGACTGGATACAGGCTGGATCTGATGGTAATGGAAGTCACAGTTATTGCTAAACGAACAGGCTGGAGGAGGAAGCACAGGGTAGTCGTTTTCCTGACAGATCCGATCAGCAGTTCTGTTTACTGACTGGTAAAGATTTTTTTACAGGTGTTGATGAATTCCTAGCGTCTGTAGTAAAGATACAGTGAACAGCAATATATGTTGAACTAGACCAGAAAAGTTGATAGGGTTCGAGGCTGCCATCTTGCAAAGTTACTGAAGTGGCAAAACAATGCACAGATTTTTACCTTATGTTGTTTTATTTTGTCCTGATCCTACCTCTGTCTCTGGAGAAAGTCAGTTAGTACAATTTATTTCCAGAGCGCTTTTAAATTTAACTCATACTCTCCAAAGTTCTAAACGAATTAGTGTGGTTTTTGATTTGTACAAAAAACGGGTTAGTGAGAATAAAGGTTAATTGGAGCATAAATTCTGACATAGGAAATATTATACCTACATAACCAGTCGGGGGTTTTCTCTGCGTTATAATTGCCTTGTTTTATTTACTGTTGGTTACCAATATCCCCATCTGTCACAACTTGATGTTCGAATGTCATAGGCTGGAAAACCGACTACAGTTTTATGCTTTAGTTTACGTTAAAATACTGCATGTAGATTTATGGACTGTGTGTGGATTATATATTTAGCCAAATAAATGCATATTTTTTATTTCATCTTTAATAGAGCTTACAAGAAAATGAAACGAGAGAGACATCTGTATAATCTTTATCTATTAAACCATCCACAATAATATAAACCGGTGACGCTTATTTTGTAGCTTTATGTTCAGATTGGATAGCCTGAGGGTCTAAATTCTGAGATGGCTACTGATTCCGTAACCATAAAGCAACAACCTCATAGTCTCCATCACCTTTTCTTTTAAGACAGGAGATATTTAACGGAGTATTAATGGAAGTCCTGAGGAATTTCAATCATGATTAGGGAAAATCAAGGAGGTTCCCCGATCATGAATCTTAGGACAAACTCGTGTACGATCTGGAAATAATTATATTAAAAACAATTCAATATGCAATCAGAAAGCGAGCTAACAGAAGACGGAAGCATAACATACATCATTCATTACGTTGGTTAAGAAATTTAGCAAGATTTTCCATTCCCTGTTTCCCAGTCCTGTTTCCATACGGGTCTCTGGTGGACAATCTGTTGGTGTGTTTGTGCTGTCTGTGTCACATCATGACATACCACACACTATAGGAGCAACATTTTTCGTCCTCATATTTGTGCTCGCTCGTTCTTTACCATCCTGGTGAGTAAAAGCCTCTTGACTCCAGGAGAGACCAGGAAAACCTGGGTTCAAGCCTCACTTTCACCAGCCTGCCACTGTTGGGGTCCTAAGCAAGACTTTTAACCCTCTTCTGCTCCAGGGGGGCTGTATCATAACTGACCCTGTGCTCTGACCCCAACCTTCTAAGATGGGATATGCAAATGTTGTAGAGTTTATGTGGCAAATAAGGATTTAGACATTCACATAAAATCTTTTAAGGTTTTAAAAATCTTTTACACAGCATTAGGGAAATGAACTTAAAGTGTGATAGTAGGAGAATGGGTACCACAGAAAAAGATTAATGTAGTTTTCTATCAAGAGACTCACCATGATCAGGCTAATGAGCCAGAGTGGGCAATAGGATGGGAATGGGAAATTCTACCCATGGGTCTAATTACAGTGCTGTGATGGGAATACGTTTAAACAAAATTTAGATAAACTCAAAGAAACAAAGCCGGAACAGTCTAAGAAACATAGGGTTGTGATAAATAAGGCTACAAAGGGTACAGCTCTTTAATAAAATTAAGAGCGCTCTTAAACATAGTGGCAGTAAATCCTGTAATGAAAGAGGACCGAAAAAGGCACTACAGGATTTATATGAGACAGAATCGGTGAGGGGCCACACCCCCTGTCTGCTAAGGGAATGTGAGGGGCTCATTGCTCAGGGTGCTTTGGTTGACTTGTAGAGGTTTTAAAATAAGGTCATCAAACAAGACACATGGGTTCAAATCATTGGTATACCATTTCCTAGATGAAAATGAACAAGCTGCCTATTCTAGATGGTACCATAACAAAAGAGGCAGCTAAAATAAGGAGAACAGCTACAGAATTGCATCTGCAAGATGCAGGAAGTAGCTACGGCTAGTCAACAGCTTACAGTGGGACCTGTAGCTAAACACATTTAGAGGGTGTTTAGAAGTGGAGCCTTTTAACATTTCAAAGTGCTCCTTTAACAAGTGAACTGAGCTGCACATGAGATCTGTTTATACTATATTAGACCAAGCTTAATGTTTAAGGTAATAAACTGCTACCCGGATGGTTCAATTCCCAGCACAGCCACTGCTGGGCCCTTGAACATTGCCCCTAACCCTGTTATATGCCTTATCCTGACAGCTATGTAGGTGAAGAGCTGATTGTGAGTTTAAGGGAAAAACTTGGTGGTGTCTGCATCTGCTTATGACATGACTGTTTTTATAAGTGCCAGGATAATGTTTAGCTGTGGTCGGTAATTGAGCTGTGTTTGCTGGAGCTCTTTTAGCACATGTCACCTGAGACAAATGTGAACACTCTTTAGTAGGGCAGTGGCAGAAACACGGGCCTCTCATTTTACCTCCAGTGGGAATAAGCTGAACTGAAATACCTTGTCTACCTTGGTGTGTTATTTTAGGAACTTTCTTACGAATACTGATAGGGTGTAGGGAAGATGGTCTATCCCTCGTTGTCCTACTTGGGGAGAGTATTGTTGACCAACAACCTTATGAGGACCTTCTCACTTTTTTAGAACCCTGAAGATATAGAACAGGAAAATCCAGAAGACTAATGCCTCTGTTCTGTGCTATTCTGGTCTATCCTGGGTTCAAGTGACAATTGTCGTCAGAACAAAGCCTCAAACTAGTAAATGGCTAGCATGAGCAGGCAAGGTTTCTGCCCTATTTCAGCACATTTGACCTACAACAAATGCGGTTTAATGGCATAAATGGTAAATAATGACCATAAATGATGTATGTATTGTTTGTAAGTGAAATAAAGTAAAAACTGTTAAATTTAAGTCCAATAATGTGACCTGTAAACATTAGCTATGGAACAAAAACATGATTACCACATGAGGGAGAAGCAAACAAAACGTTTTTGGCAGTCTGTCCTGAAAGCCTGGTCTTCACCTCTGAATATCAGCAAGACTGATGCAAAAAAACTGCAAACAAGGTAAGTTCCAAGTTCTGCCTTTAAATTGATGGCAAAAAACACTTTTCCGTGCAAATGAATCTAAACCGAGTTTATACTGTATAAACTGCCTCATTTGTAAATTCAACGTTTAGCTGAGGCTTCTAAGTGCTCACTGTCAACTGTAAACACGACGGCTTTCTTTTTCCACCAAGGAATTAGAGTGTAATGACTGATCAGACCAATCCGGTAATGAAGTCAAAAGCCCTGTCTGAAACCGTCAAGTATGTACTACAGTTAATGTAAGTCGGTACTTCCTGCCTGTTAATCTATGTTCCTATAGTATGTTTACCGGTAACATAAATGAAATTCGGTTTATAATCGACACATGACATTTAAAGTTGGATGATGTTTAACTTAAATAATAGTAAAAGTGCAAATTAACTACAAGGAACGTACTTAAAGTTCCACTATCCCTATATGAAAAGTCGTCTCGCCCGCGGGATCATGGAATAGTAAAGTCTAGATCACATGTACTTCAAAATCCGGACGTGATTAGTAGGTCATCCGGGAACTTTTCGACTTACATAGCATACTCCTTACCTTATTTCAACTGCTATATAGTATGGAATTATGCTATTTTTTAAGAGGTCAAAGTCTCTCTCTCTCTCTCTCTCTCTCTCTTTCTCTCTCTCTGTGTCTATCAGACAAAAAACAGAAGGAAAATCAGTCCCAGTTAAACGAATACACACTGTAGTAAATGTCAGACTGTAGGTCTGTCCATTGTCCGCTGCTGTTGTCTTTAAAATAATAAGGAAGTGAAGTGACGGAGACTTGAACAAAACTGTATTAAGTTTGAAAAAATGTTGACTTTTCCCAGGATTGAGTTCTCAGTAAACAGTCTTTCACCCACACACACCTCCTTTTTCTATCTGTTTCTCTTTTCATTACTGTATCCGAGTGAAGATTGTTAGCAATCTGTCAGAAACAAGCCCGGAATCAGAAGCAGCTATTACCCAGAAGGCACTGCAATTCAATCTGATGGCTTTTGCTTTTCACAATGACAACAATTACATCTCAGATCTTTAACCTGGAGCCATGAAGTATTCCGGGAGCACAGCTCAGCGAGCAGCAGCACGGCATCCAAAGAGTCACTCGGCGCTCAAAAATCCACCATCGGAACGGAAAATGCAAACATTCAACGTCAACAAGTTTTTTCCCTTTCTTTTTTTCTTCCCGCCTTTTCTTTGTTTTTTTCATATCTTTTTGTTCTTTCTTTCTTTCTTTCTTTCTTTCTTTCTTTCTTTCTTTCTTCCCTGTAAAGGAAAAACACTTACAATAACCTGAATAAACTGTTTTTCTATCATTTTCATCTTCGGTGACCCTCATCAGATGAACTCTGTTTCTGAGTATTAACACTTCCTGGTTCCACATAATTTTTACGGGTTGTATATAGAATCTAAACTATACAGAACAGTTAGTGTTCATTCAGGAAGGTTTTATTAACGTAGGCGTGCGCTCTCGGAATTAATAAACGCTGTTATATTCAACAAAATAGGCAACAATCCGCAGAAAAAGATTGTTTTTCTCATTTTTATCCTGAACATCAGAAGTTTAGCTTCCTGGTAGATTCTTTAAGTGTGTGCAGGCAGACGTGAGTCAGAAGCACTGCGGAAAAGACAGAGCGTGCGTCCATGCGGTCCATCAGTAGTGTCTCCATGGTGACGGCAGACTCGGATGTTAGAGGAGTGATGGACGGAGGAGTGAAAGGGAGAAAAAAAGAGGGGGGAGCAGTGATTATAGAGTGTGGAGCAACAATGTTCAACAAATCAACTGACTCGATCCAGTCTCTCTGCATCTTTCTCTCTTTCTTTATGTGTGTGTGTGTGTGTGTGTGTGTGTGTGTGTGTGTGTAGTAGTAGAAGTTTACAGTGTGCTATATCAGCATGACTGTTTAACGGAGCCAGATTAGCTGCATTTACAGTAACTACAAAAAAAAAAGGTATAGAACAATAACAAATAAAATAGACATTTAACAGAAGTAAGTTATTTTATGGATGGATGGATGGATAGATAGATACTATACGTAGATAGATAGATGGATAAATGGATAGATAGGTAGATAGGTGGATAGATAGGTAGATTAAAAAGTAGATAAGTGGATGGACGAATGGATGAATGGATAGATGGACGGATGGATGGATGGAGGGATAGATGGGAAGTAAATATGGATGCGCTGCCAGTCAGACGCCTTTTATGTTCCCCACATTCATAATTTATTTCCAGCAGATTGTGAGTGAACACAATCAAATGCATTGTTAAAAGACTGACGCTTCAGTTGTGTGTGAGACGGTGGGTGGTTGGGTGGGTGGGAGGTGTGTGTGTGTGTGTGTAGATGTATAAATGAGCAGGAATACAGCGAGAGAGAGGAGAGAGAGAGAGAGAGAGAGAGAGAGGGAGAGTGGGAAAGAGTATTATCAGTGTTACTTAGACTTCGGGCACCTGAAGGATGTCCTCCATCCATAGACATAAAGACTGAGTGCTTCCAGAGACATGTCCAGATAAACACACACGTCCCTCTTTAATACAGCAGTAGACTGTGTGTGTGTATCACTATTCACGTCTCCACTCATCACTTATTGGTTACCTGGACGACGGTTGCCAAGCGTTCTGCAGATAATGGCAAAGATTCTCCCTGGGTGTCTCCACAGGAGGAGGAACAGATCATTCCTTTCTTTCTTTTTTCTTTCTTTCTTTCTTTCTTTCTTTCCTCCTTTTTTTCTTTTTTTTTTCCTTTTTTTTCTTTGTACTTTAGTTTTTCCTCTTCCTTCTCCTTTTTTCTTCCTTCCCCTTTTTTCTTTCTCCTTCCCCTCTCTCTTTTCTTTCTGTTTTTTCTTGCTATTTCTCCCATTCTGTCTGTCAGTCTGTTTCTTTGCAGCTTATTCAGTAATCTCTCCACTCTTTACCCGCTGTGATGTCATCAGGGGGCGGGGTCACCGGAGTCAGTGCATCTGAGACAGGAACACAACCTGCAGTAGAATGTTCTGGTGACTCATCCGCTTCCAACTGTTCCAAACCACCTGCTTTCCTTCCTTCTTTCATTCTTTTTCTTTCTTACTATATATATAGACCTGTATATTCGCTCTGTGAGCTGAGTTTAAATGAAATGTCAGCAGTGGAGTAAAACCATCTGTGGGCATTGAACAGATGAAACTCTCTGGTTCTGTGTTTCATATAACAGCATCAGAATTTTTGATCTTTAGTCTGAAGGTAATAGATAGATAGATAGAGAGTGCGAGAGAGAGAGAGAAAGAGAGAGAGAGTGGGGTAGATAAATGTGGGTCATGTGACTGTGCGGGTCATGTGACTGTGTGGGTCATGTGACTGTGTGAATCTGATCATTCAGTTCCAATAGTATCAGTGAGATCAGACACTAATGTTGAGGTTTAGAGGTCTGGGGTTCAGCTGGGGTTCCAGTTCATCCCACAGTGGAGTTAAGTCAGAATCAGGACTCCCTATAGGACATGAGAGTTCTTCTCCTCCAAAACACTGTCATGCTTGAACAGGGTTCGAGTGAAAGGCTATACATTTTTTACCACAGTTGTCCCTGTGCTTTAAGGGGACCCTCAAGGTTCCCTGTCTTTCTTTTCCTACTGCTACATCACCCAATGTGTTTCCCAGCTACTGTTCTATGCCTTTTAGACCTTCTGCAGGTTCCCTGAGACTCTATGAGACTCTATGAGACTCTATGTGGGTGCAGCTGGCTCGTTGGTCTCAGAGTATGGATTCTTGCTTAGCGTGCGAGAGGTCCTTGGTTCAACTCCCAGACGAGCCCAATCCAAGTGCAATTATATAGGTGTGTTTGAAAAAATAAAACAGCTAGTGTGTCCATCCATGATCTACTACATGTAAATTAGGAGGCCGTGCTTTTCCAGGGGCACTTTCTAAATCTGTTTGGAAAGTGGTGGCTTGGTGGTTAATAGCCACCACTGTGGGCCCCTGAGCAAGGCCCTTAACCCCAATTGCTTAGCTGTATAAAAAGAGATGAAATTAAGTTGCTCTGGACAGGGACGTCTGCCAAAATGCTGTAAATGTAAATGTTCAGTAAAGCTACAGAAGAGAAAATGGAGTCGTTGACGTTTCCTTCTATTTTTAGATTTTGTCTATTCATTCTTTTAGATGCGTTGATATTGTAGACGTCCACCATAAATCCGCCATTACAGATAATCAAAACCTGTGATTTAAATCTGCACCGCTGCCAGAGCTGCTAATATCAAAAACTAATCAACACCAGGACCCATTTTACGGCGAGACGGTTTCAGAGGAGGCGGAGCGGTGGCTC
The DNA here is from genome assembly GCA_005784505.1 of Bagarius yarrelli. Taxonomy (NCBI): domain Eukaryota; kingdom Metazoa; phylum Chordata; class Actinopteri; order Siluriformes; family Sisoridae; genus Bagarius; species Bagarius yarrelli. The sequence continues at coordinate 62,861 of VCAZ01000018.1, forward strand.
GGATTCAACAGCATGATAATGCGATAGCAGAACCGGCTAAAACACAGCTTGCGAACATCCCAGATGGCTAATTGAGCTGTCATTAAAATAACAAAGAAAAAAAACAGAAAGAGGAAAAAAAAGGAATGGATGAAGGAAAAGAGCGACGGAGAGAGAGAACGTGAGCTGTGGTTTAATCAGCTCGGACCGGAGGGAATACTCGGAAACGCATTTCGTTTGTCTGCTCATTCGTGTCCAATTAAAGACGATTTTCTAAAGCGCAATTCTGAATCTGCGTCCAAGAACTGTTTCTGGTCCTCTGATATATTTATCAAGCAGGAATTCTTTAATATCTTGGGACTTGCGAGGTCAAAGGTCAAACTTGTCACTTCTGTTTCTCTTCCTTTTTCCTGTAAAGAGAGAGAGAATTTTTTGGACTTGACAGCTACATGTCATTGCTATATAACCACGAGAGGCAAAACTGAATGAAACTGAACTTCTGAATGTCAGAGTCAGAGTCAGAGTCGGGACTCGAGTCAAAACAAATTTATAGTTAATGAAATTCGATTAGTCCAAAAGATTTAAATCATTTTTCTTAGGCAAATTAGTTAATCCGATATTTTCCCACTTGGATTGTTGTCCATCGTGTGAAGTTGTAGTTACATTGTGTTACATTTGTGTTACTGACATTAAATTAAATATTTTACCAAACAAGTTAATTCGATTTTTCCACTTTTTTTCCAGTGATTTTTCCACTTTCTCCTTTTGTTAATTTTTTGAGCTGAAACTTTAACAAATTTGAGTTATGGACATTGAAGTTTATGTGTAAGTATGTTTACATCAGTGAGTTTTACATTTAATTTAATGTAATAAGTTTAGATCATTCAGTTGAGTCGTTTTAATCGTTTATGATGCTGACAATAATATTTTTTGCGTTAAATCATGAATAGTGGAGATTCCGGAGTGAAGCTTTTTCTAGCGAGCTGATTTTGAATAACTCGAGGTTCCTGCAGCTGCTAGTGAAGATTTACAACTGAGCAATTGTAGGTTAGGGGCCTTTCCAGCAGTGGTAACTTGGTGGTTCTTGGAATCGAACCCTGATCTTCCAATTAGCATTTGAACATCGCAACCACTGCGCTACCACATGCAGTACAGCCCTAGTTTAAACTCCGGTGTGAGTCCGATTTTATTGACCCGGAATCATTTCTGTGAATCAGGTGGTTTAGAATTAGAGCAACTCCGTGTCGTTATCCAGCAGCGCTGATATTTACTGCGGAATCAAACAGCGAGGATGTGAATCAGCGCTGCGGTGAAAGTAGAGTCACGGCAGTTCGCGAGTTATTTTTGAGTTGAGCGTTTGATGGGATCTCAGCGAGGTTCACACTCGCTTTTGGAGGCTGCGACAGAATCTGGGGTGTGTTTGAGGCTTGTTTGTGTTCTAACACCGCTTATGTGTGAGTGTGGAAGATGATGAACATGTCTAAGAGTGAGAGAAAGAAAAAATAGAACAAAAAGGTTTTAACTAGAAGCAAAATTCTATTAGACACTATCACATGTGCGCAACATCATTTTGTGTGTGTGTGTGTGTGTGTGTGTTTGTGTGTGAGAACCACAAATAGGCATGAGAAACAGACTGACAGAACGATAGGAACAGAGAGGCGATGGATGTGAACAGCGTGATGCTTTCACTCTTGTCGTTTCTTACACAAGAGAATAAGAGAGTGAGAAAAAGGGTGAAGTTTTTCCTTCTTCCTCCTCCTGCTGACAAAAACAAGAAAAGGACCCACATCCCTGTCATCTCATTTTATTGTTATCGCTCTTTTGTAGCTGTAGCAACTTCAGCTTTGGCGCTTACCGCGGCTAACAAAATGAAAAGACCAAAAAAATAGGGCGGGAAAATAATCTTTTACCACTGGAGCATCAGGAAGTGGAAGCCCAGGTCGCCATGACGTCACACTGTTCGCAAGATTAAACAAAAAACACTTCCTTCCTGTCATTCTGGCTCTTCGGGTGTTTTCTGTGGATCCCACAGAGCCGGACTGCTGACTAGCACAGATGCTAATATCCTCAAAGCGCAAAACTCAGCAGCAGCTCTGTGACCTTTGACCTTTGTCTGGACACCTTTTCCTCTTTCCCACTTCGGGTATCTCGTCTTTGGTATATTTGTTGAAAGTTCGAAATTCCGGATTTTTATTTACAACCAACCGGAATTCTGCAAACTATTAGCACGTACTGGCCACTCTCCGAAACCTTAAACACACACCGAGTCGTTCAAGATTAAATTCGTGAAAAAAGAATCGTTTTTTTCTGATTTCTGGACCCACTTTAAGTCGACTTTAGTTATTTCTTTATAAATCTTTTAAATGACTGCTGATTGAGAAGTTACTACTAGACTATACTACTAAACTACTTACTGCATTAAAGTTAGTTAAAACTCCCCACTCTTTTATATCACTAAAGTCGGATCATTTGTTTACGTTGGTTGGTTAAACGAGTGCAGTTGAAACTTAAGAAGCAACTCTGAGTTTTCAGAAGTTCTTAAAAAGTGCCGTGTTGCCACTTTCCATCGTTTAACAATAAGACGAGTCGTCTGTCCCGCTGCCTCATGGGATATTGATGGGTCCATGTCACGCTTACCTCAGAATCCAGACATAAGTAGTAGATCATCTGGGGAGTTTTTCACATGCTGTGTGTTTTATATCCTATTGTACAGTTGCTAATAACGGAACCGATCCTCAAATGTAGCACCTGTTGGAACCTCGATGTACCAAATTTCTTAACAATCAAGGGAAAGTGGTGGCTTAGTGGTTAGGATGTTGCACTGAGACTATAAAGCCACCACTGCGGGCCCCTGAGCAAGGCCCTTGACCCCCAATTGCTGAGCTGTATAAAAGGCTGTAAATGTAAAGTTGGAAAAATCTCGTGGTTCGTTTTCAGGGTTAAAACGTGGAGGTGGTTAAAGAATTGCCTGAATCTCCCAACTTCTTTGAAAACAGTTTGTGATTTGGAAGAAATGTCCCACTGGCTTTGTTTTTCTGCGTCAGGTTTCTAAGGAATGTCAGAATGAATACACACCATCATTTTTCTTCTGTCACTCTCTATCAAAGCAATAAAGAGGTTTATAGGAATAGAAACAGCTTGTTGCGCGTGTTGAATATGAATGGCGTAGTGAGTGTGGGCTGTGAATGTGAAGCAGCTGATTGACACCCCGTGCCAGCGTTAGTGCGGCGGGTCACGCCACGCGGATCGTCCACGCTAACGATCTGAGGGTCATTCTCTGGGTTTGGATTTAGCAGCCAGTTCATTTGAACTGATCGGCTAAAATGATCAAATCATTTGTGACATGACGGAATTTGATCTTACAACCTTGCTGACGATCATGAATATCACAATTCCGCAATGTTTTAGTTATGTTTGTCTACTTATGGATTTTTATGATTGTTAATATATATTAAATGTCTAGCACAGATGGACCTTTTTACGGATTATTTACGGACTGTTTTTCGGATTTATTTAAAACATCCATCACTGTTGTATATTTATGTATTTTTATGCTGTTACTTTTCTGATACTTTTATTAACATGCGCTGTTTTACATCTATTTATCAATAAATCTTACTTAAAAAAGTGAACTGAATGTAAAATTGGATTACGTCGAGTGAAAAACACTTTTTGTGGGTTCTAGGAAATATTTTGAGGGCAAAAACACCCAAAATACCTGTAAAAAGATGGATGGATCATGTAAAGAGCAGCATGAACTGCCAGAGTTTTTATATTCTGTACCGTTCTCTGCGGTCGACTTATAATGTTAACAATATTTTACATTAAATACATTTCAAAATGTAAAGTATAAAATAAAAACCAGCCCGAAAATACAGTCACTAATTTATTCACTTAGTCATTCATTCACCCACTGAGTCAGTAAATCATTTAACTATTCACTCACTCTAACTCAGTCACTAATCCATTTACAAACTCATTCACTCTCTTACTCAGTCACTAATTCACTCACCCATTTACACACTCATTCACTCACTCACTCTTACTTAGTCTTACTCTTACTCTTACTCACTCAATCAGTCTCTAATTTACTCACAAATATACACACTAATGCACTCACTCACTCACTTACTCACTAATTCACTCAGTCACTCACTCACTCACTCAGTCATTTATTCACCCACTCATTCTTAGTCATTAATTCACTTCTTTAAGAATAAAATGAATCCACTGTTTCCTAATGTTGGGATGGGACGGAAGGTTATGCATAGATTGGATGTCGTGATTGGAACTCGTCTTCAGGGCCGTTTGTCATTTTCCTATCATAAGCATTCGCGAACAGTGGGCGGAGCTAAACAGACAGTGATGTCGATCCTCTGCGGGGGCGCCGCATATCCTAATCTCACTCAGTTCGGTCAATATTAATGGCACCCCATGGGCTTTGATTCATGGCTTTTTGTAATCAACTGTAACCCACATCCACACATCGTACACTGTTACCGCTAACGCAGCTATATGCAAATAACGCGCATGTGATGCACGACTGACAGTTCATGGCGCTCAGAGTCTCTGACTGTCGAAGCCAAATTCATTCCGTGTCCCTTTACTCGCTGCTAGCTGTTAGCGCTTATAGTAGCAATCTTTACTACTGTCAGAGAACGTCCACATTTGATTGGCTGATGACAAGACATGAAATTAATAAATATTAAATATTGAATGAGAAATTTGTTACATTTATAACTAAATAAATTTTAGTTAACTAAGTAAATGTGCATTTTTGTACAAAATATTTTTTAATTGCTAAAACTAATGTTTCATCACTGGATACTGCAACTGTGTGTGTGTGTGTGTGTGTGTGTGTGTGTGCATGCATTCTGTGTTTCTGTGGTGTCCCACAGTTTCCTATTAAATATCAAAAACCCATTTAATGACCTGACATGACAGGTCAAAGGTGTGTGTGTGTGCGCGCGTGTGTGTGTGTGTGCACGCCCTGGGATTACAGAGGATATCCTAATAGGATGCTGTGCTATTGTACCAAAGACAAGCTTCATCTGCGTCAACAGGATGCAAGGACCCAGTGTGAACACACACACACACACACACACACACACACACACACACAACTAGTCATGTGTTGCAAAAACAAGTCAGTTCTATGTTTGTCTGAATTTGTCCAGAGGTCAAGGATATACACAACTGTAGGGTGTGCGTGTGTGTGTGGGGGGGGTTGGTGGTTGTGTCTGTGTGTATAGGTTGGGGTGGGTGTGGGTTTGAGTGATTGACTGTGTTGAGAAGAGTCAGCCTCAGCAATCTGTTCAAACACACTCTTACATAAATCACACACACACACACACACACACACACACACACACACACCTAAAAAAAAGATATACAACGTGGCCAGAGAAACATTGTTAGATAGAGCTGGCTTGTATGTTCAGAATATTTCCACACACACACACACACACACACACTATTTCTTAATTAGCTTTATATTTCCTCAAAATCCTGTAGGGTCAAATTTGGTCCCATCTGTTCAAAAAGTTTCCATAGAAACAACAATTCGGGAATGTTCTAATGACACACACACAAACACAGATACACACACCGACACACACACCGACAAACACACACACACACAAATTATAATGATTCAAAAGCTTTGTGATCATTGCCTTTTTTCTATTTTAATAAAAATGTCTTCTGAATTCTTTCTTCTGTTTTTTTTTACATGATTCCCGTTTCTTCATCTGTGTTTAAAGGTAAGACCCCGTTTTGTGTTTTATAAATCTCACACACACACACACACACACACACACACTTCTCTTATCACTCTAAAAAGAGAAAGAGAGATACAAAGAGAGAGAGAGAGAGATACAGAGCGAGAGAGAGATACGGAGAGAAAGAGAGAGAAAGAGACAGTGAGAAAGAGACAGAGAGAGAGAGAAATAGAGAGAGAGAGAAAAAGAGAGAGAGACACAGCGAGAAAGAAACACAGAGAGAGAGAGAGAGTGAGAGGGAGAGAGGAGAGAAGAGAGAGAGAGATGAGAGAGAGAGAGATTGAGCGAGTGAGAGAGACAGAGAGAGAGAGAGAGAGAGAGAGAGAGAGAGAGAGAGAGGGAGACACGAGAAGAACACAACAGAGAAGAGAGAGAGAGAGGAGTGAAATTGAGTAGGAGAGAGAGAGAGAGAGAGAGAGAGAGAGAGAGATTGTGAGAGACAGCGAGAAAGAGACACAGGGAGAGAGCGATAGATACAGAGAGAGAGAAGAATAGAGCTCTCTGGCTGTAGTCATCGAGACCATAATTCTGGTCTTTTACCATGACCACAAGGTGGCGATGTATCCATAGAACCAATATTACGAAACCGATATTGATAATAAAAAGGCTTAAATATCAGGAATAATATCGCTGAACTTGATAATCGGCCGATCTCTAGTGAAAACTCTTCCATGCTGACTGAAAACTGTTACACCTTTGAAACAGGAACATTTCGACATGTTTTTTTTCCAGCTGCTGGTTAATTATTCCAGGAGTGCTGAGATTTGGGAATCACGGCGGCTCCGTCTGTTAATGAAGGCATTAAATCTCAATAACGGAATTTTATTCTGTTTCTCACAACCCTTCAGAGCTGCACTAATGATACCCCCATAGCATCAGGGTGAAGTATTGGATCTGACACACACGGGAGGGTATTTTTGACCTGAAGGAGAGAAAACAAGGTGTCTGGGAAAGGAGGAGGGGGGGGGGGGGTAGGGGGGGGCAACAATCACAGCAGAGTAGATATTCAGGAGGAAAGAAAAGAAGTGAAAAACGCCAAGGTCATTCTTTTTTTTCTCTGCTTGAGAATATTATATTAAGAGGAACCAATAGCGGAACAATTTGTGTTTGTTGTGTGTGTGTGAGAGAGAGAGAAAATTAAAGGCTTGATGCACATTTAAGCCCAGACATGTATTAGAGAGAGCAGTGTGTGTGTAATGTTAATTAAAATAATCAAAACAGAATCTAACGAGAAAAAAAGTCAGATGGACAAAAAAATAGATTTTTAATTAATCTGGAGTTTTAATTGGTGTATTAACGACATCGGAGGAGTTTAACTTATTACCCAACCAGGTGCATTTAAAGGAAGGTGAAAATTCCCAAAACTTAAAACCACTCAGGCAATTTAACAGCAAGGACACGTCCTCTGTGCGTGTGTGTGTGTGTGTGTGTGGTGAGGACATCGAGGTGTTCCAAGAAATGGGTGAGACAGAATACAAGGAAAAAACCCCAAACCTGTCTGCAGCATCTTAAAGCTCATTGCATCACAGAAAAGAAAAAAAAGACAGTCAGCATCTGGCAGGAACATCTGGACACATTAGACACTGGACAGAAGTCTCAGAAATTTGTTTTATGTCGAGTCCAGGACAGTGTGTGTCCCAGGCTGGAATCTCTGTGTCATTTTCCTGGAAGCGACGCTAAAGATAGGTAGCACATACCAGCAAAATATAATAAAATAAAATAAAATAATTATCAGAGACTTCATCACTGAATCATCAAGCTGAATGTCAGAGAGGAGGAGGACTTTACCCTGGGTAGTAAAAGGTTAAGGGTTTTTCTCAGGGGACTGGTGGCTACAGGAGCGGCTTGGTGTCACGCTGGTTTAGGGATTTTTTGTTGTTTAGTTCCTGGTTTTGTTCCTCATGTGGTCATTTCATGTATTTTTCCAGTGGTTAAGGTGTTGGGCTGCTCGTTCCTGCTACCACCAAGTTGCCACTGCTCTTAACCCATAATGTTTCGGGGGGTGGGGGGTCCATTAGTGTAAATGCTGTTTAATGAGTCCATGTGTGTAGACGATGCCAAGCCAAGTCCTTTATTCAGCTGAAGAGTTGGAGTTTAAAGGCCTTGCTCAGGGGCCCAGCAGTGGCAGCTTTGTGGTGCTGGAAATTGAACCTACAACCTTCTGATAAGCACCTTAACCAATAAGCTACCACTTTTCAGTTAAATGCAAATGACTTTAATTTCATTACTGGTTTAACTAAGAACCCTAGCCCTTAATAATATATCTGTGTGTGTGTGTGTGTGTGTGTGTGTGTGTGGCCCTGAGCAAACTGTCTTCTGAAGTGTGAAACCCAATTTGCGTCGTCTGCAATCGTTCTTCAGCTTCGTTTGGATTGTTATTAAAGAAAATGAATGCTAGTAATAGGATTACACAAGTGTGTTAGCGTAATGCTAATAATGTTTCTGAGAGCTAGAGTAAACAGCGGTATGTAAAAACCCTAATGCCATTAACATCACACACACACACACACACACACACACACACACAGCTACCAGCAATCATCAGCCGATCATTATTAAATCCTAGCCGTTGTTATGGTTGTGTTGGAGGGTGGTTTAGAGTAAAGTTTTTAGACAGGCTTTTTAAAGGGGGGGTCTTAGGTCGTGTTGTGGTAGTTGTGGTTAGGAGGGGGGTTTGGTATAGGTTACTGTAATACGGGTTCTGGAAGGGTATTTGGTAGTGTTGGTAGTTGTGGTTAGGAGGTGGTGTTATGGTATAGGGTTACTGTAGATAAGTGTTCTGGAAGGGGTATTTGGGTGGTGTTGTGTAGTTGTGGTTAGGAGGTGGTGTTATGGTATAGGGTTACTGTAGATAAGTGTTCTGGAGGGGTTTTAGGTATGTTTTGTATTGTGGTTAGGAGGTGGGTGTTATGGTATAGGTTACTGTAGATAGTGTTCTGGAGGGGTTTTGGTGGTGTGTGTAGTGGTTAGGAGGGTGGTGTATGGTATTAGGGTTCGGTAGATAAGTGTTCTGGAAGGGGTATTTGGGTGGTGTTGTGTAGTTGTGGTTAGGAGGTGGTGTTATGGTATAGGGTTACTGTAGATGAGTGTTCTGGAAGGGGGTATTTGGAGTGGGTTGTGTAGTTGTGGTTAGTCGTGTTGTTATGGTATAAGGGGTTTCCTGTAATAAGTGTCTGGAAGGGGGTATTTGGGTTGTGTTGCGTGGGTGGTGTTGTGTAGTTGTGAGTGGGAGGTGGTGTATTTATGGTGTAATTACATTAGTTCCGATTGATTGGTTCTCCGGCGTGGTGTTTGTTCTATGTCCAGTCTACGCTGCAGAATGTTTCTCTTTTTTCCCTTTGTTTCCGAAAAAGTGGAATGTGATCACGTGCTGGTGTCCTACTGAGAACTCCCAGCAGTGGAACAGAATGTCCATATGCTCATGGTTCCACGTCCAAAAAAGACACATTTCCTATTATTTTATCACTCCTTTCATCATCCCTGTTTTATCCGGAGACGAATAAATGGAGTGATGAAGCTTCAGGGATTTTATTCTGCCGAGTTTATAAATTGCCAGTCTTTGTTCAGGAGGCGGGATTGATAGAGTTCAGTTTGCCTGGAATCCACTCGTGTGTGTGTGTGTGTGTGTGTGTGTGTGTGGGTGAGAGAGAGAAGAGAGAGAGCTAGAGAGAGAGGGGGACAACATCATCACAATAAGTAAAGTACATTTTAGAACTGATGAAATATTGAATATTTTTTGAAATGGCTTGATAGTGATTCCCGATGACACGCTCTGTTATATCAGTCTCCGTCCCCATCTCTCCGTCCCCATCTCTCCGTCCCCATCACTCCGTCCCCATCTCGCCGTCCCCATCACTCCGTCCACATATCTCCGTCCCCCTCTCTCATTCCCCATCACCAAATTTCGTCCCCATATCTCCGTCCCCAGCTCTCATACCCCATCTCTCAGCCCCCATCTCTCAGTCCCCATCTCTCAGTCCCCATCTCTCAGTCCCCATCTCTCACCCCCTCTCTCAGTCCGAACTCTCATCCCCATCTCGCCGACCTATCCTCTCGTCCCCATCTCTCATCCTCTCTCTCTCCCCCCTCTCTCCGCCCCATCTCTCATACCCCAGCTTCTCAGTCCCAACTCTCAGGGTCCCCATCTCGCGAACCTATCTCTCATTTCCCATCTCTCCCGTCCCCATCTCATCCGTCCCCATCTCTCATACCCCAGCTCTCAGTCCCCCGTAATCTCAGTCCCCATCTCCTCCGTCCCCAGGCGCTCAGTCCAAACTGCCTCAGTCCCCATCTCTCCCTCCGTCCGCCAGCTCTCAGTCCTCACTCTCATCCCATCTCTTCCGTCCCCATCTCACTCTCCCTCTCTTCTCTCACTCCCTTTCTCCCTCTCTTTCTCTCCTTCTCTCTGTCTCTCTTTCCCTCTCCCTCTCTCTGTCTCTTCCATCCTCTCTCTTTCTCCCCTATCTCTGTCTCCCCTGTCATTTTCCATCTCTCTCTCTCTCTGTCTCTCTCTCTCTCTCTCTCTCAGGACTTTTTCCCAATCACAGCTATGCTTATCATCAACTGCATTTTCATCCTTTTTCTATTTTTTCCATTTTTTCATATTCTCTCCATTTTCTAGCTCGTGTGTTCTCGCAGGCTCATGAGATAATAGTGTTTGTAGGACATCTGTCTACTTCCTGCGTAATAGTTTCTCCACAACTAAGAATCATATATCTTTACTCTTTGCATACTTGTTTTTTTCCATACTTGTTTAAGTATGTGATGGTTGGAATGTTCTCGTGAGGTGATCTCGTGTTGAGAAACGGTGAAGCTGCAGCGCTTTTTCTCTTCGCAGAGTGTTTTCCAAAAAAACGGAGAGTCGACTCATCGATTCGAAGTGTTTGCTGCTTTGACCCGAAAGAGTTTTCGCTTTAAGGGGCGGCTTATGTATTCCATAAAAAGTGTAGGTGAAGCATACAACCTCACACACACACACACACACAAACACCCACACACACACACTGAGTTGAGATGTTTCTTCTCAGCTGCACTTTTCAAATTTACTTGCCTTTAGTAAGGGGTATTGATGAATAGATAAATGTGTGTGTGTGTGTGTGTGTGTGTGTGTTACCTTTAGATGATAGCTTTATTCCTGCCTTTGATTTGTGTAAAGCGTCAAGCAAGGAAGCGCATTGACCTGTGTAGCTAACGCATGCCTACACACTCTCCCTACATACACACACCTACACACATTGTTTTGCTCTCTTCTAAACACACTTTTTTATATTCCCTTTATTTTTACTCTCCGGAGTCGTGATCATCTAACTGGAATGGTGATGGAAA
>VCAZ01000018.1:77815-107815 GCA_005784505.1 Bagarius yarrelli
ATCAAGACCCAGAGAGAGACACCGAGACGCACCGATGAATGTCTGACTCTAATTCACCAGCGGTTAAAGGAAGATGTTGAATATAAATCGGGACTTTATTTAAACTTTAATTATAGTTTAACTCGTCAGTTTCACTCCTCATTAATAGAACATTGCATTTCATTATTCATTTCATTACACTGAATTATTCACACCAAAATAATCTTAATAATATTGTGTTTTAATTCGATCGTTTCTATTTATAGGTTCATTTAAATTAGGATGTTTTCAGACGTTAGTCTCAGTCTTCCTCTTATAATCACTTCCACACTTCTGGAAAGACTTTTCACCAGATTGGGTCATCTGACAGTGTGGGTCATGTGACTGTGCGGGTCATGTGACTGTGTGGGTCATGTGACTGTGTGGGTCATGTGACTGTGCGGGTCATGTGACTGTGTGGGTCATGTGACTGTGTGGGTCATGTGACTGTGCGGGTCATGTGACTGTGTGAATCTAATCATTCAGTTCCAATAGTATGAGTGAGATCAGACACTAATGTGAAGGTTTGGAGGTCTGGGGTTCAGTCGGGGTTCCAGTTCATCCCAAAGGTGTTCAGTTTAAAGGGGTGGAGTCAGAATCAGGACTCTGTACAGGACATGAGGGTTCTTCTCCTCCAATCAGAACACAGCATGTCTTCATGGAGATCAGGGGACTTGTGCACAGAGACATACTGGAACAGGTACCGAGTCTCACAGTTCCAATGAAGGAAGCATGTAACGATACAACACACAAAGACATTGCAGACGAGAGTGTGTCTCAGAGAATGGGGAAAGACAGACTTATAGGCGTTCTGGTGAGGTGTCCACAAACTGAACTCCAGACCACATATGAAATTCAGAACGCTGAATGGCCAAACACACAGGCGGCGGTGTTAGAAAGCAGCAGGTCGTTTCCCAGCATTCGACTAGACGGTTATGAGTTAATAAAGTGAATTGGACAGGATTCGGAGTTGAAGCGAAGGGATTTGCAGAGGTGGTGTTGGGAGGAGACGTTTGATCCCTGAAGGTGCGCCATTACTTTTGGGTTAGATATTAAAATTAAAGTGCGCTTTAATAATGTCAGGGTAATGGACTACAAAAGATAGACAAAAAGAAAGAGAGAGAGAGAGAAATGGCGAGAGAGAGACAGAAAGAAGAAGAGAGAGAGAAGAATGTTTGGACGAGTGTTATGTTTCCCGAACCCAGAGTGTGTGGAGATGTATTGTTTTGCAGTTTAGTCCCTTTTGTCTTTTGTGGGTTTTCGTATGAATTCGCTGGTAACACACAGATGACATCGATCTGTCGTCTTTGGGTGGTTCTTTGCGATGGTTGTTTGTCAGATTGTATGAACACGTTCCCCGTGTCCCACTGTAGGACCTCCGTTGTCCTAACATCAGTTTAAATAGACACACAAAAGAAGACTTGTCCGGAGTACTGGTGTAAATCTGTAGCGGTACCTTTACTCAAAATTTCTCAAGTTTCTGTTCTTGCTGTTCTGTCCATCGGACTCGTTTCCGCATTTTCCTGAAGTGGATTTCTAAATCGTAGCTAAAAATCGCACAACATGAACCCGGCTCAAAGGAACCACCAGGATTACACAAACACAGCATCAAAAATATGAACAAATTTGGGAGACAGTAGTGTTTCGTGCTGCATTAGTGTGTGTGTGTGTGTGTTTATTCTGACTGCTGGAAAAAAAGAATGCGCACTAAATCGCCCACATCGTCATGGCAACAGGTTCAAAGTTGTACATGCTTATAAGTTCCATTATTTCTGGAGCTTTAGACGGGGGAAGTGGTAGTTCAGTGGTTAATGCGTTCAACTGCTATTTGGAAGATCGGGGTTCGATTCCCAGCACCATATAGATCCTACTGTTGGGCCCCTGAGCAAGACCCTGAATCCCCCAATTGCTAAATTGTATAAAGGGAAATAAATGTAAGTGGATAAGTGAGAATGTTAATTTATTAGAAATGTTTAGATTTGGGCTGGTAGCCCTTTAATTTCAAAATGGTAGTATTTGGGAAAAAAATACTCAGGACCACTTGTCTCCCTCGCTCCACCCATCACAGTGTTCTTTTTCTCCCGACCTTTATTCTGCTATTCTTAGATCATTCTCTTTATAGATATAGATATAGATATAGATATATATACAGTATATATTTGGGTTGCCGAGTTTGTGGTGGACTCATTCTCATGAGAGGGGAAAAATTCATTTCCGTCCCCCCTAAACTAAAGGTCATGCTGTGCCCTGCAGTCGTTTAGGATAGTGAAGAAACAAAAACTGCTTTGACCCGACACACACGTGCATTGTGGGTAAAATGAGCTGTGATGCTTTGGGATAAAAAAACAAAAACCTGTTTAGCGTTAAGTTCTGAAGGTCTCCCAACAGAGCGTAGGAGGGCGGCGGGAACAGAGAGGACGGAGGAAGGTAAATTTAGCCCTTTTTAATTAGACTTAATTACTGCCACATGTAAGATGTACACACAAACACGGCAAAGTGACGCAGGGTAAATTCTACACCCGCGTTTACATAACCGCTGATAGAGCGCTGCTCGGGACCAAATACTATATTAAGACTCTGTAGGCTAGGGGGTTTAGCCCAGAGAGAGAGACGGAGAGAGAGAGAGACAGAAAGAGAGAGAGACAGAGAGAGAGAGACAGAGAGGAGGAGACGAGAGGAGAGAGAGAGAGAGAGAGAAAGAGAGAGAGAGAGAGAGAGAGGGAGAGAGAGAGGAGAGAGAGAGAGAGAGAGAGAGAGAGAAGAGAAGAGAGAGGAGAAGAGAGGCGAGAGGGAGGGGATGGCCGGATAGCGGAGGAGAGGAGAGAAGAGGGAGCTAGGAGACCGAGAGGAGCCGAAGAGAGAGAGAGAGAGAGAGAGGAAGAGAGAGAGAGAGAGAGAGAGAGAGAGAGAGAGAAGAGAGAGAGAGAGAGAGAGAGAGAGAGAGAGAGACGAGAGAGGGGAGAGAGAGGGAGAGAAGAGAAAAGAGGAGAGCGAGAGAGGAGAGGAGAGAGAGAGAGGGGGGAGAGAGCGGAGAGAGAGGGGAGGAGGGGCTTTTTTTGAGAGAGAGAGGAGGAGACAGAGAGAGAGGAGGGAGAGAGGGAGGAGAGACACGAGAGAGAGAGAGGAGGAGACAGAAAGGGAGGAGAGGGAGAAGAGACAGGAGGAGACCAGAGAGAGAGAGAGAGAGGAGAGGAAGAGAGAGGGAGAGAGGACGAGGGAGAGATAGACAGAGAAAGGAGATAGACAGAGAGAGAGAGAGAGAGAGAGAGGAGAGGAAGAGACAGAGAAAAAAAGAATGAGAGAGAGGAGAGAGAGAGAGAGAGAGAGAGAGAGACAGAAGAGAGGAGAAATGAAGAGCCAGGATGAAGAAGAGAGAGAGAGAGAGAGAGAGAGAGACAGAAGAGGGAGATAATGACAGAGATAGAGGCGAGAGAGAGAGGAGAGAGACAGAGAAAAAGAGAAGAGAGAGAGAGAGAGAGAGAGAGAGAAAGAGAGAGAGAGAGAGAGAGAGAGAGTCGTGCCGCACTGGAATCCAACTGAAAATTTGAGCAACTGAGGGCAAAAACGGAAGGATAAAAGACAGATAGTGAGGGTAGATGGAGGAAAGGAATATAAGGATACATTTACCTTACATTTACCTGCAGTCCATCATACTGGGGATTTTTTCCAAGCAGCACGAATCTTGTTTTTCCATCAGAATTTTAATCTTAGCAAAAAGGAGATTTCAGCGTGTGTAAGTGTAAACTGTAGATTAGACCAATTAAACCCCCCCCCCTATTCTAATAGTGACATCACATTCAATTACATCATCGACTCAACAACAACTGCAGTATCTGTAACCAAAAACGCAGATGCAGGAAATCCACCGGTTGAACGGAGTTTCAGCAATCGGGCTGAGAAAAAAAAACGGCAACACAGATGATATTTTTCCACGATAGCGTATCGATATTCTAACCTCGATTATCGATAAACTGATTTACGTTTACTTTATTATTTAATTTAAATCCTCAGTATGTGTCAAACCACTTCCCCCTTTGCTCCTGTAGGTGGCGCTGACACATACAGTCGGTCGTCTCAGAAACAAACATGGCGGAAAAAATAAGGACGCCTCCGGATTTTGTATTTGTTGTATTTGTAGCTATTTGTTAAATTTTTTTACAAGTATTGCGATGTATCGTGATATGTACCGTATCGTGAGGCCCTCGCCGATACACCGCCCTGCTACGTGTTTTTAATGAAAAGCTCGACACGCAGATGTTTAGAATAAGACAAAACAATGGTTTATTATTGATTAGTCACAGTTTTAAGGTTTAACCTCACCTCCCGTTATGCCCCATCACCACTCATTCAGTGACATTCGACTCGCATTAACAGGTGAAAATCCGATCTGTGTGTTTACATAACAGGCGCTAATGTACGGATCTGATTTATATCCGATTTATTACCACATATGAATGAGACCTGAATCCGATCTAAAAATATCGGAATTCATCTGCTTTTTTTCCCCTGCTTACGCTGTCATGAGCCAAATCCGATCTGTGCCACCCTGAAGGAATAAATCAGAATTAAGGATCTATTTAAAATGAACAGTTGGTTTATGAACGACACATAAACGTTTATATTTTAAACAGATTATTGTTAAGTTTAAAATAAGTTTATTGTTTAAATGCCAAAGCGTTAAATGTCCAACTTTACACCTCCGTTAATGCGGGAATTCATTACCGAACATTTTAATGGTTCATCCAGAAGAACGATTCACATGATACCAGTGAGCCATAATATTAGATTTGACCTTTTGTCCCCCACCAGAAGTGATTGGTGACAGCTGGTGCCACTTTTAATTAGCGCGCTAGCTATTGAACAGGCGGATCTATAACTGCCATCCATTCAGCCGCTCATAATTCCGAAGCGCTTCCACACTTCCGAGCTGACATGGGTGGCCTTTTTGTTCAGAGTTTAAATGACACACTTTCTGAATGTGACCTGACCCGGACCTCGTTAGGTAAAAGTCCACGCGGTGACATTTACACCAGGCATTTATGCCGATCAGCCTAATGGAGTTCAGCAGCGAGCTGTTTCCTGAATCCTGGATTGTGATTGGTTGTACCGGCGACTCTGACAGGAGCGACGCTGTAAATCACAGGTTTAGGGTAATACTGCACTTATTCCAGTGCATTAGTGTTTCTCCATTACTGAAAGGAGACCCTGGTGTCGGCACTCGGTGGCAGGCAGAGGAGAAGCTGGAAGTTTCCTTATCTGTGGTTTTAGGAGAGAAAAAATGAAGGCAGGAAACGAGGAAACGAGTCGTTAGAGTCAGAGTGGAAACAGAAGATAAACTTTCATTAAAGTAACAACAAAAAGGAAAGAAATAAAGAGGAATTAAACTCTGTCCCTTCTTCTCTTTTTTTCTTCCTCGCTTTCACCCCCTCAATCCCTCTTTCTCTCTCTCTCTCTCTCTCTCTCTCTCTATCTTTTTTCTTTCTCTCCTATCACCTCTCAGTGGCCCCCCTCTTTCTCTCTGTCTCTCTCTCTCTCTCTCTCTCTCTCTATCTTTTTTCTTTCTCTCCTATCACCTCTCAGTGGCCCCCCCCTCTTTCTCTCTGTCTTTTTGCTCTGTCTCAGTGTCTCTCTCTCTCTGTCTCTCTCTCTCTCTTTTCCAGTCCCTGAAACATAGACAGTAGGTTCAATCCACCACATTGATCCACTTTCAATTTACAGAGGCCTGAAATGACCAGGGAACATTTAAAAAGAGACCACACACACACACACACACACACACACACACACACACACACACACACCCTAAGGACAAACTCAAAGAGTTTTTTGGGGAACCAAATTATAAACCGGCTCAATACTGAACCTTAACCATTAACTGCTTTTCCTTATAAGTCCTACAAATAGACTCCGCCTCCTTATGTTACTATACTATACTAGGCCCCGCCCATTCATATTACTATACTATATTAGGCTCCACCCCCTTATATTATTATACAACTTATAACCAATGTGACGAAGTGATGTGTGTGTGTGTGTGTGTGTGTGTGTGTGTGTGTGAGGACCAGGAGATCATACACACAGGAAGCATGTCCAACAAATGATGAAATACAGAATAGATGGAAAGTGATATTAATGTCTCAGGAGGCAGTTAAGAGTGTGTGGTGTGTGGTGTGTGTGTGTGTGTGTGTGTGTGTGTGATTTTTAAATATTCATTGCATGCCTGTCCTTCAAATGTCACAGCACTCAGTTTGATTGCTATTCTTATCTGAGGTGTTGGTTAATTAGACTCCTGAAAAAATAAAGAAAGACAGAGAGACACACCAACAGACAGAGAGAGAAAGAGAGAGATAACACACTCTCTCTCTCTCGCTCTCTCTCTCTCTCTCAGGTGTGTGTTATTTAATGCCTTGTTTCAGTATCGAGCGTCCGTCTGATCCGGTCTAATCAGCAGACTCATTACACACACATCTTTAGTGATGATTACAGTTTAAGGACAGAAGGTCGGAGTGGATTGACTCCAAAGCAGCCAAGCGTGAACATCTGGAAAGGAAAATATGTGTGTGTGTGTGTGTGTGTGTGTTGGGAGTTATAGAAATGACGTTGAGTTAATCGTCGAAGGTTCCAGTATCACAGCTCCCGTTTACTCAGTCGTCTCCTGACTTATTTATCTGTGCTGTTTTTTCTAGGATGCGTTGCTGCGACTCGCCTCTATTGTTGATGCCGACAGCCTCCAGCGGGCCATTAGAGACACACTGGAGGCTGTGCTGCCCAAAGTGGTATGTACAGAAACACACACACACTCTCTTTTATTATTTGTACCTTGCTGCAAGTGTACACACACACACACACACACACACACACAAATACAGTATAGATAGATAGATAGACAGACAGACAGGTGGATAGGGACATATTGTGTAGCTATAGCAGCATAACAGAGGGTAGAGTCAGAGGGTAACACAGACATGAACGTTCAGTATGAGGCGAGACCTCTCACTGGACATAGAAGGTCCAATCATTCTTGGTCTGAATCCTGGAACGAATAAGGACAGAGAGCCTGCAGGACTAAAGGGTTAGGCGTGTTGGTGGACATTTAACTACTTTAGCCTATATTTTAAAGTAGACATACGATGGACACTTTACTGTCCCATGAGCCCACAGGAGAGACGACTAGACAGATTCAAAATGGCGGAAAGCGGCGACGTAACACGCTTTTTTATGTGTATGAAGTAGCTTTAAATACTGCAGAGGAAAAACATCACCTAAACCCATCACCTTATTCGACATCATCCAACTTCAACTCAACACTGTTGTGATGTCGTGTATCACATGACTGTTTTAACACCGTGGATAATGTGTGTTAAAATGTGTGTTTTTCACACACACACACACACACAAAGTATATTTCCTTGACATTTGATTAAATTAAAATAGCCATGGCAATCTGCTATGTGCTGCAATCAGTAACACACACACACACACACACACACACACACACACACACACAGAGCTACATGCTGATGCAGTGTGTTAGTACGAGTTCGCAAAGTGCCTAATTGGGGTTGAGCTGTCCTGTCGCCGTGGCGATTAACAAAGCCTTTGGCGCATTGAGAGTGCTTTGCATTTGATTAACCTCACATGCAGTACAGAGCACACACACACACACACACACACACAACATATACAGACGCACACTCCCACAGACACACCCACACACACATGCTCAATCACGTACGCACACTTTTTTAAACACACAACACTTGCAGATGCACACTTTTAGACACACACACACACACACACACTAACAGTATAAGCATAAGCATTGTGTTTGTGTGTGTGTGTGTGTGTTTTCAGGAGAGTGTGTTTGTCTACCTGCTGGAGGTCGAGTCTCAGATGCGATGTGAAGATCCACCACATGACCTTCAAGCAGAGGGCAAGATCAGGTTAGTGACATTGGAAAGAGTGTGTGTGTGTGAGTGTGTGAGTGTGTGTGTGTGTAAAACCTTTTCCATTCCACTGAAACCTGAGCAGAAACTATGGAGGAGTCAGTTCTGCCCACGCTGGGACTCCACTGCTGAATCTCCTAGTTGTAATGAAGAGCGTGGCTGATGGTTGCTTAGCGACTCAACGCTCTGAAAAGAAGGAGAGTTTATCACGTCTAGCGGCTTTCCAGGTGTTTTTAGACACACCATCTGAACAGCTGCTGAGACTTTTCTGTTCAATCGTGAATTCTTTCCTAAGTGTTTAATGATTTAAGTCCATTTCTAGATCTTCTAATTATTTTGTTTGCGAAATATTTTTTAGGTTGATGGTTCTATAAAATCCTGTCTAGCGTCAAAGTGTTTAAGTTCTATTATTTCTACCTCAGTCCCTGTTTCTTTCCAGTTTGGTTCCACCTTTTTCACAGTCCTACAGTTTTAATGGGATTTGTACACTGGTTCTAACCCTACAGAACTTTGTTTTAGATTTCGGACCTGTTCCGTACTTTTGTAAATTTGGTCCCATCTTGGCTCAATCACTAAGATAATATAGTGATGTAGTAGCACAGTGGTGAAGGTGTTGGACTGCTAATTGGAAGATCTGGGTTTGATTCCTGAAGTTACCACTGTTGGGACCCTGAGTAAGGCCCTTAACTCTAATTACCTGATGGTTGTAGTTCCTGTTGTATTTATAGATATTTAAAAAAAACCCTTGGTAAGTTTAAACCCTTTAACTTCAGCAGATTATTCTTCATCAGCCTCATCCTCACTGTGAAGAACGCTTGTGTTGCTGACTATTCTGATGGACACCAATGGAATTAAATGTTCTTTAGTCGCGGCTGAATCTTAATTGCCACCAGGGGGCCCCCAAGAGTACAGGAAATGACAGATGTTTTTTTGTTTGTGTTGTTTTTTTAAATATACAGTATATTTATATATAACCTCGATGGACAGTAGTAATTATATAAGAATGCTAAACTTTAGTATGATGTAAGCAAGATACAGTTGATAACAAGTGTGTTAGATTTATCGAGCATCAAGGATTGGCGATAATTAGTCATATCGGTGGCAAGAAGGGGGCCCCCCCCATAAATTCTGCCCCCTAGAGGCATGTACAGTGTAATGAAGAATGATGCTCACACACCGCTGCCGTCCGGCAGTCTGAGTTTAACATTATTTTACAGCAAATCGTTTGGAAAAAAGCGCTGAAATAAAGACATGTTGGGGATTTATAGACTTCAGAGTTGATCAGGAAGAAAAACCCAACCGAGCAGACGAATGAGATCAAATCTGACACGGCGGATACGCGGCTCTGTTAGGATTCGGAATGTCAGACACAAAGTGACAGTTTTCCCAGTAAAAGCAGATCAGATATCTGATTTAACTGATGTCAGACAGCGTTTTCATTTCTCTGACATGTCGACACTGCCGGTCTCTTTGTCTCTCTCTCTCTCTCTCTCTCTCTCTCTCTCTCTCTCTTCTGATAGGCTGTCACTGTAAATCACGCCACTGAGGAAAGGAAAGAGTCGCATTAATGTAGCTTCAGTTTGATTATCATTTTGGGTTTAGTTCCGCTGAACTCGCTTGATTTGGACTGAAATATCCCACCTGTTCAGCTTCAGTGCGTTTAAAAACGATCCGAATGAATCGAATAGAAATACGACTCCATTCAGTTCACGGACTCATAAATTTGTGTGGAAACAGAAAACATGTTTTAATACTATTTTGATTATTGTAAAGATATTTAGCGAATTATCGAACGATTATTTTATAGAGTTAGTTATTTGCGTTCACTAATAATAATAATAATAATAATAATAATAATAATAATAATAGGATTAACCCTCGCTCCACAGACAGCTAATATGATGATGTCATAATCCCGACTGAACGCGACACCGACACTGTTTTCTATATTTAATTCTTTTAAATGATCGTAAAGTGTCTGGACGTCACTGGGGGGCGCTGTAAACATCCACAACACTGTGAGCAAAAGCTTTCTTCACTGCCGTGTCCCTTTTCTCTACAGCGCCACACTGGATAAACTGCGCTATTGCAGGCCCGAATACGCCGTCATACAGAATCAAACAACAACAAAAATACTTGTGGAAAATGTTTTGTTGCTGATGTCGTCGTTTCCGCTCGACTTAATTCCTTTTCTAAATAGTTTCTATTGTATAACGAGGCAGGAACATTCAATAAATGTAAATAAATCAATAAAAAAAGGATTTAATAAAGCACAAATGATAATAGTTGGGTTATTTCTGTGCTGTAAGAGGAATAAAACACTTGGAGCTGCTGTTATAAACGACTTCCTAATGACCAGGTTTCCTTCCTGTAGAATTATAATCACGTGTGTGTGAGTGTGTAAAACTGAGAGTCGGGATTGTGAAGCGCACAAACAAAGTGTCTGGCGTGAAGTGTCCAGTGAGCTGTATTAAAGCTAGAGGTCTCACACACACACTCTCACACACACACACACACACACACACACACACACACACACACGAGTTATTTCAATAATAATTGTTAATTGATTTGTGCATTACTGCAGATAAATAGCAACTAATTAAACACTGCGTTACAATTTATTTATTATAACTGAATTGATCACAAATCCCAAATTCTTGGCTGGTTATTAATAACACACACACACACACACACACACACACATACACACACACACTGCATGGGTGGTGTGTTCTGTCTCTTTGATGCCTTTTCTCTTCCATTTAAAAAGCCCGGCTGCTTAAAACAAAAATCAAAGCTCACCATGTTTCAACTGAAGAGTAAGCGTTCGTCAAACTGACTCATCTTTCAAAAGTCATCCTGTAGACACACACACACACACACACACACACACACACACACACACACACACACACACACACAGTGTACACAGAGTGCTATAAGAGGCTCAGTGGGGATCAAAGCTAGACTGTGAAGGATTACTCCTCTTTGTGTGTGTGGTGTGTGTGTGTGTGTGTGTGTGTGTGTCAGAAACCCAAATCCTTAGTACCTGCACTCAAACCCTCTTTCTCCACTCATTCACCACTCTAATCATCTCTGTCTCTCTCTCTCTCTCTCTCTCTCTCTCTCTCTCTCTCTCTCTCTCTCTTTCTCTCTCTCTCTCTCTCTCTCGCTTCTGTCTCTTTATCTTTCAATCTATCTTTAATCTCCGTGTCAGTAAACATCTTCAGATCACTTGACATTTCCTAATTCGTTCTATCACACCGTCTCTCTGGATTCTGTAAAAAAATGTAAAGCTCCTCGTTCACATCTGTAATGCGACGTCCGGGGCTTAAACAACGATCTGAAACGGCAGTGAAGACAAACAATTACCCGAGGTGGTAGCATAGTGGGTATAATGTTGGGCTGCTAACCTGAAGACTGTGGGTTTGATTCCCAGCACCACCAAGCTACTCCTGCTGGGTCCCTGAGTGAGGTCTTCAACCCCCCAATAGCTCAGCTGTATTAATGACAGTATTGACACAGACAACATAAACAATCATGGATCACATGGTCTAAACCTCAGGTCCAAACTAATCCGACAAGCCTGGCTGAGCCCTGGCATCTCCTCCGCCCTATGGACGGCGACCAACAACCAACCTAGTCAAAACCCTAGGTGTTCCAGGGCTTTATGGGCCTGGACCAAACCCTAGGGAGGGTGGTGGAGCAGGGGTGGTCCAGGGGGTTGGGTTTGTGATCCAAGCCCATGAAGCCCTGGAACACCTGGCGCTCGTAGCACAGGTAGGCTGTGGAACCCTAGAGTGAGCGGTTCTGAGAGCAACACTCTTAGCAACAGAGCAAAGTCCAGGTATTCAGCAGGAAAAAGGTGACCCCCCCAGAAGCGACAAAGCAAAACCCATAAACAAGCTCGACTTTATAGCTTCACCAAACAGAGAACTATACCTGACAAGGGACAAGGGACAAGGGACAAGGAACCAAAGGGTTCGATATATGCAACTAATTGCGGGAACTCTAACCTAAACAAGAAACACCTGAATAATGACAAGACAGGGAGATATATCACAGAAAACATAAACAAACATGAAGCACAGATCTCACAGTTGCCCTCTGGTGGCCCGGCAGGGCAACACACCTGGCAAGTCTGACCAGTAACGTGTCCCGACCAGTAATGTTACCTTATTAAGTTTTTTTTTTTGTATCACCTCTTTCTTTCTTTCTTTCTTTTGTTCTTTCTTTCTTTCTTTCTTTCTTTCTTTCTTTTTTTCTTTCTTTCGTTCTTTCTTTCTTTCTTTCTTTCGTTCTTTCGTTCTTTCGTTCTTTCTTTCTTTCTTTCTGTTCTTCCCATACATACATATTTATTCATTTGTTTGACTCAGGAAAAGATAAAAATTTCAATCTGGACCCGATTTGTCATAAATAATATTGGGTCCATTTATATTTAATTTATTTACAAATGCACACACACACACACACACTCACACACACACACACACACACACACACACACACAGAACAATCAAAGCACCTGGGTGGCTGCTGAAATCCATTCCTTTGTTCTTATTAATGACAAATTGCTGATAACAAACGTCTTTTTATTGCCGTCTCTGTTCACATTAACGACGTCCTTCGTCCAGACGCTTGATCTGATAAGCAGCAACGGGACACAATCGGGACACCCACATGGGTTCTGTCGCTTATTTTTTCTTCTTCTTTTTGTCCAGAACATTTAGTGGAGGGAAGTTTTAGGAGTTTGTTGAAGAAATTGAAACTCTTTTCTGTTCTTAGCCGAATTAATCATTGACATTTTTTCAGATGAAAATGATGGCGTGTGGCTAATTGCCTTTTCATACAGCAGCACTGACCGTCTTCATAGAGACGGGGGAACTGGTTTCCTTGGAAACCTGCAAGAGGCGGAAGCTAAAAATAAAAAAAGCCCTTTTTCACACAAATCACTGGTTCTGTCACACTCCGAAGAACAGGTATGACATTTCGTCCCATTTCTCGCTCTACCGCTCATTTTCTTTTCACAGGTGAAGGTCTGAACACCAGAACAGACTCATTTACTTCCTCCTTGTTGTTCTGGTCTGGGGATTTTTTTTTTGGTGACCATCAATAAATGGCAACGACCTGAGAGAAAGTCCAGAGGTTTCAACTCGGTGTCTGAGTAGTTACTATTTGGTGTTCTGTCGTATTCCTTGGATTCCTTTATAGTTACCCATAATGCACTGTAAATCTAAAGAACAGACGCTACACACGACTTTCGCCCCGGAGCCGAAGGTGTGCTGTTGATTTGATTTATATATTACATTTATTTTATATTTGTTTACTTTGCTGTAGTGCTAAGCTAAATTGAATTACTCGCGCGAGTAGGTGACATACCAAGTCAATGCAAAGATGCGAACAGAGACGAATACGAATGACGCCGAATGTGAAAAAACAGTGTCTAAAAGCAATCAGTGAAGAATTAATTGACCCGTCCTTCTCTACCATAGAGTAAAGTTAGCGTGTTAGTGTAGCTGTTTGCGTGAATCCCAAAATTCATGTTTTACGGAAAAAACCTTGCGCCAGTACCAATTCCGAGTGACCAATACACATCCTGCGGCTAATGTTTTTCGATACGTGCATTCTTTATGCGCTTGATGTAAAGACGTCTCTGGACCTTCTCAGTAGATTAGCAGACTATGAGGAGGTGTTTATTATCATACAGAAGTAAATTTGTGTAATTCATAATTCCCTAATGCATAATTTTGTAAGAGAACAAGTTTCTTAAAATTGTATCTTGTATCTAGAAAGTGTTTTTCTAATTTTCTGCACATAAGGCTTGTTATAGCAGCTGGAGGAGTTGCTGCAGTGGCCGAGCTGCATTACTGGAAAACTTGAAACGTGCAACACTAACAAGCTTTTATTGTTTCGTCCCCATTTTATGAGCTTTTTCTTTGTAAATTTTTATGGGGGAAAAATCGAAGGCATCAGGACCGCACATAGCGCAAAAAAAATCCACACAACCGGTAAAAAAGACATCCGGTACAGCCGACTTTGCACAAAAGGTTGTAAACTGGGCCGTTTTCATTTCTTGATAAATAACTATATAAATAATATTTATTTTGGCTCTCCGGTCTGGATTGATTTTTAGCCACATCAGTTTATCAGTATAACATTTATTCCAACATTTGGACCGGTTTTAAAGGACAAATCGCTGATAAAAAAGTGTCTTCTGTTGATGTCTCTGTTCACGCTAGCAGTGCTATTTGATCAGTTGCTTAATCTGATTAGCGCGCAAGCGCTGGAACCGGATAAAGCTGGGACGATTGCGCGGATGCCGTTGCTCTGTTTCTTGCTCTCTTCTTTATGCGCAGGTGTTTCAAGTTTCCTGTCATTTATCAGAGATGGAGAGATAAAGAGCAGCGGAGGGAGGCTTTAATCAGCCTATTAGCATGAGAAAAACTGCATTAGCATGGCTCAAACAAGAGCGCTTTAGGATGTGAAACTGTGTGTGTGTGTGTGTAAGAGATAGAGAGAGAGAGAGAGAGAGAGAGAGAGTCTGATTAACATCAGTCTCCTTATTTATTAAAAAATGACTGATGTTATTCCTCTTTTTACGTCACTTTTCCCGTATCTTTCCTGTCTGTCACTGCAGCGGTTGTGTTTTGACCTTGAGCTAATGGCTGCAGCGCTGCGTGGGGAAGAGAGAGATTTTAAAAAAGAGAAAGAACATATTTCTTCTTATCAGAAATGTGTGGAAATGAAGTGATGGAGTGATATAGAAAAAAAGGATGCGACTCTGGTGCCAATAAGATGAATTAGAATAGGGAGAGCAAGGAAAGAGAGAGAGATAGAGAGAGAGAGAGAGAGAGAGAGAGGGAGAGAGAGAGAGAGAAAGAGAGAGAGAGGGAGAGAGAGAGAGAGGGATAGGGGGGGGGTGAGCAGAAGGTGAATGAGTTTGGAAAGGTAAATGAAACAAACGTCAGATGACAAATACTCAAATACTAAAGCGTGTGTGTGTGTGTGCGTGTGTGTGTGTGTGTGTGTGTGTGTGTGTGTGTGTGTGTGTGTGTGTGTGTGTGTGTGTGTGTGTGTGTGTGTGTGATATGGCTAATCACAGAGCGTATTGAGTTGTCATGGGAACATTGCAGAACTTTAACTGTGTGGGTTAGTGAGCCATCATTATCTCCTCTCTCTCTCTCTCTCTCTCTCTCTCTCTCTCTCTCTTCTCTCTCTCTCTCTCTCTCTCTCTCTCTCTCTCTCTCTTTCTCTTTCTCTCTCTCTGTTTATCTTTCTTTCTTACTCTCTCTCCCTCCGATCTCTCTCTCTCTCTCTTTCTCTTTCTCTCTCTCTGTTTATCTTTCTTTCTTACTCTCTCTCCCTCCGATCTCTCTCTCTCTCTCTCACTCCGATATCTCTCTCTTTCTCTTTCTCTCTCTCTCTCTGTTTATCTTTTATCTTTCTTTCTTACTCTCTCTCCCTCCGATCTCTCTCTCTCTTTCTCTCTCTCTCTTTCTCTCTTCTCTCTCTCTCTCTCTGTTTATCTTCTTTCTTACTCTCTCTCTCTCTCTCTCTCTCTCTTTTTCTTTTTTTTGTTTCTTTAGTAATATAGAACATTTTCTGACTATTTGCCTGAGTGTGTGTGTGTGTGTGTGTGTGTGTGTGTAATAAACGGCTCTAATTACCTGTCTTCCTGTAGTTATTACTGTATAGCTGCGTTCTGTCTCATTAACATTCTCTCATTGTAGACTTTTTTTTCTAAAAATTCTAAACCTTTATTGCTTTCAACACACACACACACACACACACACACACACACACACACACACACACACACACCGTGTAAATGAAATCTAAAAGCCCGATATGTCTGAAAGGAAACAGGACGACTGGGCCAGTCGACTGCCTTAAAAAAGACACATCACTGATTCAGTTTAAAGAGTTGATTCAAAGAGTCGGATTTGTTGCTGAATGCGTTCGTTTGACTTTTGTAGAAGCTGAAACACAAATTGATTCATTCTGGGATTCGCGCTTAGCTTCACTCGCTAATAATTTAATATGCTGTTAATATTATTTCTCCTAACGTTAGAATATCAGTGTCATTTTTGTTAATACATAAAGTTCTGCTGAATTACTTCCGAGTCGGAGTTTACGCCTAGCTAACCGATACTTAACCGATACTTAACCGATACTTAACCGATACTTAACCGATACTTAACCGATACTTAGCCGATACTTAACCGATACTTAGCCGAAACCGAGCGAAGTGGATGTGCTGATTTTAACAGTTAGGGTGGGGTTTTTCTCAGTATATAATTAGGTGTACTGTGTGGGTTAGATACCGGGGGTGCAATCTTTTGTATGCAAAAATAAGGGATGCCGGCCGCAGGGGCCACAATGCTAACGGGCCTGATGGAGTTAGTGGTGATAATCAATCCCATTTTAGAGGAATAATTGAAAAAAACCTGGTACTATTTATTCTCTATAAAATCTCGTCAGACTTCCCGAGCGGTCATTATGGCTGAATTTTACACTGCAGGTCCTGATGCCCAATTCAGATTCTGTGATAATATCTGATTATTTTTCTCTATTTCTCTCTGTCTCTCTTTCTCTCTCTCTCTCTGTCTCTCTCTTTGTCTCTCTCTCTCTGTCTCTCTCTTCCTTCCTGTCTCTCTCTGGCTCAGGGAGGTGTTGGTGCAGAAAAAGAGAGCAGTGTGTGTCGGTCTGCCATCCACGGAGCTGCATGAGAAGCAGAGGACGAGCTTGGCTGCACCTCTTCCACCTGAAAAGCGAGGTGTGTGTGTGTGTGTATGTGTGTGTGTGTGTGCTCATTTGCATGCACTCCTGAAAGAACAGGGTGTAATTGCAGCCACTGGTCTGAAAGTATAAAGCGCTTGAACAAAGAAAAGAAGTGAAAAGAGATCGGAGGAGAAAGAGAGAGATGGAACCTGTTCATGTGGTGAAGTTTTCATTGCTCAACTTAAAGATACCCCCCCCCCCCCCTGTCTCTGGTTGCCATGGCGAACACCTACGCTCAGCACCACACACTTAACTCCACTGCAGTAACACCGGGACTCACCACCACCACCACCACCTCCACCAGACGGAGAAGTGTTAAAGAAACAGTCCATCGTTTAAGCGTTTGGTCATGTGACGGTCCTGAGATCACAGTCTGAGGTGAAACAGATGTTCTGTTGACTGATGGTGCAGATGTTAGAACTTATCGATAAATAAGCAAATCACGTAGCCGACAATTTATTCTATTTATTTAGCACTGAACTTAGCTACGTGAAGTCAGAGATACGAGAAAAACCACTGTACTTCCTGTCAGTCACAGTCACTGCAGCCATTGGTGTAAACAAAAAGGGGGCGGGTCATCTTTGGGCTCATGTATGAGGAAGAGAGCAAATGATGGTTTCTTCCGAGCGACCACAACACCGCAATTTAACAGGGGTCACCAGATGGCCCATAGGTGCCCCCACCCCAAGACCTTGACACCGGCCCTGACACACACACACACACACACACACTACAGATGAGTGTGTAGTGTTTAATAATCTTAAATTGTCTGTGTTCTTCTTTAAGTTGTGATCATTCCATTGGTGGATGACGATGATGACAAGGTCCTGTCTCTCATTTTGGTGAGTTGTTTCTCTCTTTTTCTTTCTCTCTCTCACTCTTTCTCATCCTCTCTCTTTCTTTCTTTCTTTCTTTCTTTCTTTTTTCCCCCCTTTTTTTTTCTCTCTCTCCCCCCTCGCTTTTACTCCCCCCTCTCTTCCTTCTCTCTGTCAACCCCCCCTCTCCTTTTTCTCTCTCACCCCTCTTTCTCTTCTCTTACTCTCTCACCCCTCTTTCTTTTCTCTTACTCTCTCACCCCTCTTCTTCTTTCTCTCTCTCTCTCTCTCTCTCTCTTCGCTCTCCCCTCTCTCTCTCTCTCTCTCTCTGTCCCTCGCACACACGCGAGTGGAAGCAGGTTCAGTTTAGCGAGCGCTCCGCTCTTATCCCTCCTCGAGATGTTAATAGGAGCGAGGGATGATTATGGAGATGAAAGTAAGCGGCTTCAGTGAAAGTTAAAAGCTTTTTAGAAAGGGAAAGTCTGGAATGATTGTGCTTATTGAATTTTTAGGAGCACATCTACGTTTTTTCTCATTTAATAAAAAAGGTTTTAAATTGTATATGTGTAAAAACTTTTCTAATTTTATCTGACATTAAAGTTTCACCACATGGGTTTTTTTATTAATGTCCACTTAAAGGTTTTGTTCCTACAAATTTATCATTCTTTCATTCTTTCTTTCTTTTTTTTCTTTCTTTCTTTCTTTCTTTCAGCCCTTTTAAGTCTGGTTTTATGTTGAACTTCATTAAATCTTCTGTTTTGTGACGTGTCGTTTTTTTTAACAAGAAAACTTTATAAACTCATAAAATCTTTTCTCTAAAATGTGCAGAACCTCGTTAAAACCTGCGCACCTCTGAGTTTACGAGCGAATTAATCAGTGTTTTATCATTAAACGATGACGGCCGTAGCGCCGGTTTATGGGATTATAAACGTTTCAGAATAAGACTTTTCAATAAAGACACCGCGTGTCGTACATTAGCTAATTCAGACGAGGGGATGAAACTGATCCGTGGAGGTGTTTTAATGAAATCCCAGCCCCACACCTGCTCCCGCCGCCTAAAAGTCTGATGATAAACACACAGGGTGTGAAATTCCCAGGACTGATTGAATAGTGTAAATTTGGCTCATTAGGATATTTGAAATGATGGTGTAATTGACTTCCCGGTTCGATTTCCAGAACCACCAGTCTACCCTTAAATGAGATTAATGTAAGTGGTGGTGGATGAAGGCGTCTGCTGAATGCCAGAAAATGTACTTTTGGTTTTAAGTGTAAAGCTTCGGGACTTTAGAAGCAGAAGGTTTGTACGGTTGGTCTCCTATTAGTGGTTAAACTCGAACAGGAGTCTAATCTAAAACTGCACTAAACTCTTTAATAACTACTGAATCTGCGTCTCTAAACACCGACTCTCTAAAATTACAGATCCAAAGTTCCCCATAAAACATCTCCACGGATTTGTGTTCGTGTTGTGAGGCCTCCAGTGGTGGGCGGTGCATTTGGTAGCTGGTCCTTTAGTGTGGATTTACCCCGACGGATTTACCCCTTCTTAATACCCCCACTATCACATCCCAATTATAGAAACACATCAACACTAAACAAACACACAGTATAACACGGCGTGAAATTACAGACAGAGAGACAAGAAACCCGTTAACACACAACTCCAAACCTCTACACTACAACCACAACTGTACCACCTACAACATCTGGAAGAGTTCAGAATCAATATTTATCTTAATATTAATATAACATCACAAAAACATTACAGATATCAAACAAATCTATCAGACATTTAAATCAGATGAGGTTTTTTTAATCATTTGGTGTTTCAGGTTTGCTGCCATCAGTTTACTGACCAAGACGAGCAGAACCTTAATCTTCTGGAGAAACATGTAAGACACACACACACACACACACACACACACACACCTTTGAGAAAATGCAGTAATGTGTGTTATGTGCGGTATAACCTCTGTGTGGGTTCGAGCCCCATGTGTGAGAGATCTAGTGATCAGAATTCCAACACTGAAATGTGTCTCATTCCTTCTGTGAACAGAGTGTGTGATTATACACACCGATACACACACACCTGCTTCTGTTCAAACCCAATACACTGACCAGCACCAGCCGGGCAAGTTCCAATTTCTGAACACCTGTATTGTATAACGAGTGTATCCGGTGTGTGTGTGTGTGTGTGTGTGTGTGTGTGTGTGTGTGTGTGTGTTTGTTCCAGCTCACCGTTGCATGTAAAAGAGTCCTTGTGATACAGAGAAATGTGACTCTGCCAGCATCCCTTTCCCACAATGCACCGCTCGATACTGACGCCATAACCCAGAAAGAGAAAGACTACCGAGAACTGGACCGCAAGATTCTGCACCTTTGTGGTAGGAAACAAATCCAAAAGCACATTTAATTCATTCCTCACACACAAAAGCAGGCGTAGCACAACATGCTGTCAATCAATAAAAGGAATATGAATAAAATGTCCTTTCACCCTGATGTGTAATGTGTTTAGAAGAAAGTCTGGACTATAGACGCGCTGGTTAAGGAGCCAGATGGTCGGTGGAAGCTCAGTGGTTAAGCTATCAGAATTTTGACCAAACTACCACTGCTGGGCCCCTGGGCATGGCCCCTAACCCACTAACACTCAGTTGGATTTAATAAATGTAATGGACAAGAGCATCTGAACTGAAGTGGGTAGAAGTTCCTCCTCGATGTGGAAATGTTCACTGTTGGGATGGCTGAAGCTCCTCAGTAGATAGACTGCAGGTCCGACAGCTCTGATACAGAGGGTACTGTACACTCAGCTGATCATACCTCCATCTGGAGAGGCACTTGAAAGGGCATTTTAAAGAAGGTACACCATCATCTATTTTGTCGTTCTGACCTTCAAGAGAAGGTTGTTTCTCCAGGTATTGTATCTCCAGGTTTTTGAGCTCCTCTCGGTAGGCCATAGTGGTGGACAAGTGTGCAGTAGTGGACTCAGAACACAGCCCTGAGAGGCTCCAGTGCTGAGAGTGAGGAAGATGTATCACTCCATGTTTCATTAATAATGTCAGGGGCCCCTTAAAATGCGGGCCCCAGGCAACTGCCTGCCTGGCCTGATCTATTGCCCCTATAACATCCACGCTGATGACTTTATAAAAGTTTTAGATTGTGTTATTAATTCTTTTAATCTACTTTTGACGGCTGCGTTAATCACTGAACCTGTGAACGGAATTTTAATTACAGAAAATAAGAGAATAAAACAAAAAGACCTTTAAATGCACAATTTTTCATCTGTTCATCCCAAGTCATTTTATTCAGATTTATTTTAGCCCAAAAAACCCCAAATACATTCTCTCCATCAGATAAGAAAATAATTACTGATTATTAGCGGCGCATTAGCAAGAAGACCAGACTGTCATTATTATCGCATTTTTATAAAAAGAGTGTGTAATAATAACACCAGCTTTTCTAAAGTATAACACGTCAAACTGTCACTTTTATAATTAACTTAAAGAGAGAGAATAATGAGAGAACGAAAGAAAAGAAAAACAGCATTTACAGCATTCGGTAGACGTCCTCATTCAGAGCGACTTACATTCATCTCATTTATACCACTGGGCATTAAGGGCCTCACTCAGGGGCCCAACAGTGGTGGCTTGGTGGAGCTGGGAATCAAAGCCACAATCTTTGGGTTGGTAGTCCAACACCTTAACCCTGAGCCACCACTTCCCCCAAATATACTGTTTGTAGCTGCTTGCTAAAGAATGCAATGATTAAAAGATCGGATCTGTTAGTTGGTGATAAATTCTGGGTAAAAAAATAATAAAACCCCTCAACAGTCCAGATTTTGTCACTGCACATCCAGCAAAGCGAGTTCTTGTGGTGAGGATTTTTGATGGCTCATGGTTAAGGTTGTGGGTTCGATTCCAAGCTCCACCACCGCTGGGCCCCTAATGCAGGCCCTTAACCCCTAATTGCTCAGCTGTATAAAGGAGATAAATGTCAGTCACTTTGAATAAAAACATCTGCCAAATGCTGTAAATGTCCAAAATCTTTTTTGGGAGAGATACAGAAAGTGAGAGATTTGAACTTTTATCGAAGCTTTAAATGAACATTTAGGTGAAACAACCTGATGTGACGACAAGAACCTCATCTACAGAATCTGACCAACCCGAATGATTAACACATCCAATGATGAAGATCTTACAACAAAAAAACCCATGAACTGCAACTTAAACCAAACTAAGAACATTTAAAGTAAAAATCTGAGGACGAGTAGATGGACAGAGCGGTTTGAGAGATGAACCCATCCAGATGTGCTGAGAGATTAGACACTTTTATTCAGAATGTGGTCCAGGTGGTACATCCATCCCTCCATACCATTAGGATGCTCCTTCTTTCTTAGTATTCTGTGGAGATCTGGTGTGTCTATCTTATGCTGTTGAAGTCATCCCGTCCTCTCGTTCTTCTCACCTGCCCCCGAGTGTAAAGCGGAACGTTCTTTTGTGTAGGGTTCTCCCTCATTTCAGGGTGGGATGAGGGCAGTTTAATCTGCTCCGATCTGTGATGAGCTCGTTTGTTCTGATTCACAGGTGAGCTTTATGATCTGGACGCTGCATCACTTCAGCTCAAAGTCATCAATTATGTGAGTCATAACACACACACGCACACACACACACACACACACACATACACACAAACACACAGTGTGAACATATCAAACCTGTGTAAACATATCAAATAATTGATCATATGTTTCCCTTTTTTTGATCAAAATCAGATCGGTAAAATCAAACATGAGTCAAGATCAGATCAGAACATAGACTTGGATCAGGATCAGATCAGTAACATTAGACTTGGATCAGGATCAGATCGGTAACATTAGACTTGGATCAGGATCAGATCGGTAACATTAGACTTGGATCAGGATCAGATCGGTAACATTAGACTTGGATCAGGATCAGATCAGTTACATTAGACTTGGATCAGGATCAGATCAGTTACATTAGACTTGGATCAGGATCAGATCGGTAACATTAGACTTGGATCAGGATCAGATCGGTAACATTAGACTTGGATCAGGATCAGATCGGTAACATTAGACTTGGATCAGGATCAGATCGGTAACATTAGACTTGGATCAGGATCAGTAAAATCAGACATGGATTAAAGAGTGACATAAAGCGGTGTTGCAGTACTTTTCAAGGGTAAACCTTTATAAATCTTTATTCCTTGTAGTTCAATTTCACTCGTTCATCATTCCAGTTAAACATCATCCGATATTAAATTCACGCTGCTGTGACATCATATGTCACATGACAATATAAACAGCCCCCCCCACCGCTCACTGTAACCACGAAAAATCAATATCTATTAATGCAGTATTTTACATTTCATTAAATAATTGATGCCCTGTTACTCTACTCACAGATAGACAGAGAGAGAGACAGATAGAGAGAGAGACAGAGACAGAGACAGACAGACAGGATAGGACAGAAAAACAGAATCGGCATGTGTTTATTTTATATTCATTTCTTTTAGCTGTCCAGCAGCAGTTTGAATAGCACTTTATGTGTGTGTGTGTGTGTGTGTGTGTGTGTGTGTGTGTGTGTGTGTGTGTGTGTGATAAAGACTGGAGTGAGTGTCCTCATCAGTATTCTGTAGGTTTTTTTCACTCTCTGGTGTTTCAGGGGCCACATTAGCATAACTTTCTTATCAGTGTTTATACAGATTCCTACATCTTTTTAAGGACAGTGCACACACACACACACACACACACACGTTTTCCTTCATCTCTCTCTCACTCTCTCTCTCTCTCTCTCTCTCGCGCTCTCTCCCCTTGCTCGCTCTTTCTCTTTTTCTCTCTTCTCTCTCTCTCTCTCTCTCTCTCTCTCTACCTTTTTTAGCTTTCTGTTTTAATTCTCTCTACCTCTCTTTTTCTCTCCCTCTCCTCATCTCTCTCTCTCTCTCTTTCTTTCTTTTCTTTCTTTCTTCCTTTTTCTCTCGCTCTCTCCCTCTCTTTCTCAACCATTTCTTCTCACTCTCTTTTCCTGCCTTTTCATTTCTTCCTATCGAGTTGGTTTTGCTCTCCGGTGTAAGTGGTTTATTTCCCGGGGGCAAATCAAACAGCAGCTTCCTGCTGGACTAAATTGTGTTAGGATTTGCTTGTGCAGTCGTTTAGAGCAGTTAGAGCCACTATAAAAGACAGCAAACACACTAAACTAAACTTCACTAAACTACTACTACACTAAATACTACTACGTACTAAACTACTACTACAGTACTAAAACTACTACTACAGTATTTACTAAATACTACACAGTACTAAACGAACACTAAACTGCTACTACATACTAAACTACTACTACACTACAGTACTAAAAACTAACTACTACTAGACTAAAGTACACAACCTAACTAACTACTACAGTACTAAACTACTACTACAGTACTAAACGACACTAAACTACTACTACAGTACTAAACTACTACTACAGTACACTAAACGACACTAAACTACTACTACTACAGTACTAAACAACTACTACAGACTACAACAAACACTAAACTACTACTACAGTACTAACCAACTACTACTACTACAGTACTAAACGACACTAAACTACTACTACAGTACTAAACGACACTAAACTACACTAAACTACTACTACAGTACTACAATACTACACTAAAACGTACTACTACTATACAGTACTACTACTACTACAAGTACTACACTACTAACTACTACTACAGTACTAAACGACACTAAACTACTACTACGTACTAAACTACTACTACAGTACTAAACGACACTAAACTACTACTACAGTACTACACTAACTACTACTAAACTACTAAACTACTACAGTACACTAAACGACACTAAACTACTACTACCAGTACTAAACTACTACTACAGTACTACAACGACACTACTACTAAACTACTACTACAGTACTAAACTACTACTAACTACTACAGTACTAACAGTACTAAACTACTCCTACAGTACTAACCAACTCCTCTACAGGACACTAAACTACTACTACATAAACTACACTAAACTAAACTACTACAGTACTAAACTACTACTACCCACGTACTAAACTAACCGACACTAAACTACACTAAACTACACTAAACTACTTCTACAGTACTAAACTACACCAAACTACTTCTACAGTTACTAAACTACCACTTCCTCCATGGGTGGGGGATGGGTATTTGGGTGGATGGATGGATGGATGATGGATGGATGGATGGGACTGGAGGATTGATAGATGGAGATAAAGGGATGGAGAGATAAAGGGAGAGGAGATGAGAGATAAAGATAAGAGATGAAAGGATGGATGGAGAGATAAAGGAATAGAGTGATGAAGGATGGAGTGATAAGGAGGAGATAAGGAATGGAGTGATGAAGGAATGGAGTGATAAAGGGAGAGAGTGATGAAGGAATGGAGAGATATAAAGGATGGAGAGATAAAGGAATGGAGTGATAGATGAAAACGGGATGGAGAGATAAGGACTGGATCTAAGGAGATGAAGGATGAGTGATAAAGGGATGGCGGATGATAAAAGGAATGGAGAGATAAAGGGATGGAGAGATAAAGGAATGGAGTGATAAAGGGCTGGAAGATGGAATAGAGATAAAGGATGGAGTGATGAAGAAATGGAGAGGAGGAGTGTTGGGAGATAAAGGGATGGAGTGATGAAGGAATGGAGAGATAAAGGATGATGAACAGAATAGAGATAAAGGGATGGAGGAAGGACTGGAGATAAAGGGATGGAGAGATACAAGGGATGGAGAGAAGGAATAAATAAGGATGAGAGATAAAGGGATGGAGTGATAAAGGAGGAGAGATAAAGGGATGGAGAGATAAAGGGATGGAGAGATAAAGGGATGGAGAGATAAAGGGATGGAGAGATAAAGGGATGGAGAGATAAAGGGATGGAGAGATAAGGGATGATGTTGTTTGTAATAAAACTCTCGTGCTTTTTTTCCCTCTTTTTGTGTTTTATAGCTGCAGAAAGAAACTCAGTCTCAGGGCTGCTGTGTCTGCTGCTGGTGTGTCTGAGGATAACCATCAACTATTCTGTCAGGTACTACACACACACACACACACACTTACACACACACACACACACACACACACACACACACACACACACACACACACACACACACAAACATTGTGTCTCATTGCTGTGTGTTGAATAAACAGGTGGTTGGGGATAAAGTTCTGGAAGAGGAGATCAGTTTTCCTGTAAGTTTATTATTGTTATTATTATTCATTAAATATATTAGTGTATTGTGTGTGTGTGTGTGTGTGTGAGTGTATGTGTGTGTGTGTGTGTGTGTATGTGAGTGTATTGTGTGTGTGTGAGTGTGGTGTGTTGTGAGTGTGTGTGAGTGAGGGGGGGTCTTCACGTGCCCCCATGTGTCCAGGATAAAATTAATGGTGTTTTTGATGTTTCTCTTTGGGTGCAGCTGATGTTTGGACGCTTTGGGCAGGTGGTGGAGAAAAAGAAATCTATCACCTTACAGGATGTTAGCCAGGTGACACACACACACACACACACACGCACACACACACACACACGCACGCACACACACAGATTTATCTGCCTGTGACCCAGCTGTAATAGAGAACAGAATGTGTTTGCTTTTCAAACCTGATTTGCATTTACAAAACCAACTAATTATCACACAAACACACACACACACACAAAAACACACACATTCAATACCGTCTTATTTACAGGTGAAACAAAGCAGGCGGGGATTTACATCTGTCTCACTCGCTTTATCACACAACATAAAAAATGATTAGTGTGTGGAGTCTGTATTGTGTGTGTGTGTGTGTGTGTGTGTGTGTGTATTGTGTAAATAAGTATAAATAGTGCACATTTCGTGTCCCTTCATCAGCCGTTTATTGAAGATTTCTTTTTATTAAACTTTATTTCAGCTGTTAATTGTGAAAGAATAAAAAATAAATAAATGCAATAAATTCTAACAACTTTTAATTAAAATTATAACCGTCTGTCCATCCATTCATTTACATACTGATTTACTGAAACAACTGGATTATTCAGGTTCGATTCCCCTGCAGGGGTGTTTCTGTGTGGAGTTTGTATGTTCTCCCTGTGTGTGTGTGTGTGTGTGTGTGTGTTTACTCCGGGTTCTCCGGTTTCCTCCTACAGTCCAAAAACATGTATGTTAGATTGATTGGTGATTCTAAATTGCCCATAGGAGTGAGTGTGTGTGTGTGTGTGTGTGTGACCCTGTGATGGACTGGTGACTTGTCCAGGGTGACCTGTCCGGCTGGTTTAGACTCCAGCAGATCCCTGTGAGCCCGAATTAGGGAATAAGCAGCTATAGAAGATGAATGAATGAATAAACTCTGTTTTATGAATCAGAATGTCACAGACACACAGAGAAACTAACAATAAGCCGGAGTGGGCGGTTTCTCAGAGTGGGCGGTTCCTCGGAGTGGGCGGTTCCTCTGAGTGGGCGGTCCCTCTGCCTCTGGATTCTTTCCATTTAGTTTCGTAAACCAGCAGAAAGTCTAAGAACACGAAGAAGAACATCAGTAATTATTTTTATTTATATAAATTAGATATTTGTAATGTTGTACAGACGCTTTATTATCTGGTTATTTTAGTTGCTCGGTTAAATAAGGGGTTGGGGTTGTGTAAAAATATTGGCACAGCTAATTATTAGGGATCAATAGTCGAGCTTCTGGTATCAGATATTACTGTTTGATTAATTATTATGTGAGAACAAAAACGAAAGGAGAAACAACGATTAGTCGAACTGCTCACTATAGGTATCTTTATTAAGTGAAAAGGGATGGAGCACCTGGACTCCCCCAGTGAGTTGTGCGCTGTCGGGTTGTGCGAACAGGTGCTGTAGTGGCTGCCGAGGCTGCTCAGGTTCGAAGGGTTCGATACTTGGAAATACCAGGCCTTTGTGAGAGATGTGCTGTGGGAAGCTGAAGTCGCTGTCCGGTGTGCCGAGCACAAAGGAGGTGTTAATGGCTGCTGCCTTACTGGGAGATCAGGACCCTGGACCCCGGCGTTGATACCAGGTACAGGTGGTAGACTCGGACAAACGTATGGCGGAAGAACCACCCTGCCGCCTCGCATAACTGGTCCGCTCTACTCTGCTGGGCGGCAAGCGCTGCTGTCTCGTCTAACCCGGGGGTGGGAGGAAAAGCTTAGTCCTTAGCTTGTAAAAACTGAACCATTTCCCCAGAATACAGATGATTTTTCTCCAAAGCAGCTGTGCCACATGTTGAGGCATCATCTAAATCTCATTTTCCATCTGCCTGGTCTTCATTCCTTTATCACCACCAGGCTTATTTCTGGCATAGTGAAGATGGATTTCTTCATGACTGAATGAACTCAGAACCTCACTGCACTCACAGACACACAGCAGTAGTGCAGAACCAGAGTAAAGTGCTGCCAGGAGCCACTCGGTCCAGTGGGAGTCCGGAGTTTTACAGCTTTCTCTTTATCCCCCCCCCAAAAAAAATCCGGATCATTTATTCTTCCGGTTAAACTCTCACATGCAAACCTAAGGAGTGGACTGATATACACAGCCTGTCAAAAAAGTCACACACACACACACACACACACACACACACAAATATTTAGTTGGGCTGCCTTTGGATTTGATTACAGCATGCATTCGCCGTGGCATCGTTTCAATGCCCTTCTGCGATGTCACAACATTCATTCCCAGCCAGAGTTCCATCAATTTTTTGCCAAGATCTTGTATTGATGATGGGAGAGTCGGACTGCTGTCTTCTCACCTCCCAAAAATTCCCAGTGGGGTTCAGGCCTGGACTCTGTAGTGGCCAATCCATGTGTGAAAATGGTGTCTTATACCACCTGAACCACTTTTTCACAATTTGAACATGATGAATCCTGGAATTGTTTTCTTGGAATATTCCCGTGCCTTTAATGGAATAACCTGGACAGTCCATATATTCAGGTCGTCAGCTGACCTCATGACATTGCTGAACCTGACCAACAGCAGCAACCCTAGATCACAACACTGCCCCCACAGGCCTGTACTGTAGGCACTAGGCATGATTGGGGCATCACTTTATCCACCACTCTTCTTACCCTGATGCCCCCATCACTTTGGAACAGGGTAAATCTGGTCTCATCAGATCACATGACCTTCTTTCATTGCTGCAGAGTTTTCTAGCACATTAAAGCCTTTCTTTTCAGATTAGCGTCACTGATTAGTGGTTCTCTTAAGGCTACACAGCTGTTTAGTCTCTCTCTTGAGTTCCCTTCACATTGTACATGAGGAAATGTTCTAACTTTCGCTATTAACCCTAGCTGTGAGTTCTACTGGGGTTTTATTATGATTTAATTTCGACAAATGGTTAAGTTGATGGCTCCATCCTGTCCTTCCAGTTTTTAATATGGTGTTACACGGTTCTTAACGTAATGGTTCTAGCTTCAGTGATCTCCATAGATGTTTTTTTGTTTAATGTATGCTGATAATTTGACCCTTCTGAAACAGATCAACATCTTTTCCACCAGCACAGGGTGTCTCTTCCGGGAAGACGCATGAAGCTTCTCACTGAGTTAAATAACTTGTTGGTATCTGAATCCATGAAGTAATTATCCAATAGGAGCCTCTTACCTATTCACTTAGTTAAATCCAGGTGGAGTGTAGCATTATGTTACTAAAATGCTATCATGTTTACCCTTCTTTTCTCTCTCTCTCTCTCTCTCTCTCTCTCTCTCTCTCTCTCTCTCTCTCTCTCTCTCTCTCTCTCTCTCTTCGCATTACGTAGGAGGAGAGAAGGCAGCTCAGCAGTATGCTGGGGTTTGAAGCTCACTCCATGCTGTGTGTGCCTGTCGTGAGTCAGGCTACTACCCAGGTGGTGGCGCTTGCATGCGCCTTCAACAAGAAGGGGGGCCAGAAGTAAGTGTGTGTGTGTGTGTGTGTGTGTGTGCGCGCAGAATAAATTTAATTGCAAATAAGCCTAACGTTGTTTTCCACACACACAAAACAACAATGAGGGTTTTGTGATACAAAGAACAAAAAAATCTTCCCCTAATTACAGCGTATAAAAATTAACTAAAAAACAACACATTAAAAATAAAGTTCTGTATAAATCTTCTGTAACTGGTGGCTATATTGAGGAATGAATTATTCGCCTTTAAACTCCAAAGGTACTCATCCAGCTGTCATAAAAATAATTACTCTGATTTACCTCAAATAAACACCAGGGGGCGCATTTATTTTTAAAGTGCGCTCGAAAGCTAACAATAGCGTACGTCAAAAAATATACCGACTTATAAAACCATACGTGTAACCATTCCGGGGGCACCCCTGCCTGAGTACTAGCCACTTCCGCTAGTACTTCCTGTGGCTAGCTTACCATGAACACATTACAAAGTGTTTGCTAATCAACATACCAAGC
>VCAZ01000018.1:112815-157815 GCA_005784505.1 Bagarius yarrelli
ATCTTACTATAGGATCTCTCTAATCTTACTTACTATAGGATCTCTCTAATCTTACTTACTATAGGATCTTATCTCTCTAATAGGTATCTTACTACTATTCGAATCTCTCTAATCTTACTATAGGATCTCTCTCTAATATCTTAATCTATAGGATCTCTCTAATCTTACTTACTATAGGATCTCTCTAATCTTACTTACTATAGGATCTCTCTAATCTTACTATAGGATCTCTCTAATCTTACTATAGGATCTCTCTAATCTTACTTACTATAGGATCTCTCTAATCTTACTATAGGATCTCTAATCTTACTTATCTACTAGAATCTCTCTAACGTACTATAGGATCTCTCTAATCTTACTATAGGATCTCTCTAATCTTACTATAACTCTAGGATCTCTCTAATCTCTCTAATCTTACTCATTATAGGATCTCTCTAATCTTACTTACTATAGGATCTCTCTAATCTTACTGGAATCGCAGTGCTGTAACGCACATGTGCCGTTAACATCACTAAATACTTTCTGCTTTGTCATTTCTGTTTACACCTGGTCATTGTATACATTTGTTCTGATTTGTCGAAACGGTTCTATTTGCACATGAATGTGTCTCAGCGAAACAGATATGAATCTGATCCTTTATTCCGGCGCAAAATGCAAATACACCTTTCTGCTGAGCTAAAATGGCACCCAATGTGATTGCAAATGCAGTCCAAAAAAAACCAATAAAAGCCTGCAAAAACGCCTACACACCAAACGGCAGTGATTATTACAGCATTTACTCCATCGGCAGTATTAAACTTCTGGTGTGGCGTGGGTGGTTTGGGGTTGGGGGCAGGAGGGGATATCTGTCCCCAGGGGCAGCATCTGGGCCGCCAAATTGATGTTAAATAATTACGAATGAATTTCAGAATTATATGTTTTCTTTAAGTTTTATTGTTTTTAAAAAGAGTCCCAGACCTCCTTCTCCTCCTGAAGTGTTTTGAGGGATCTGTTTTGAAAGGCATGAAGGCATTTATGGAATTGAGACGTTGGTTGGTGAATCCACTCTCCTCCACTATTAATCTACATCATGTTGTCAATAGGTGGTGGTATTAGGCAAGCATTTTAATACACATTCAAAATAAAAGTCTTTCTACGATTCCCAGGTTACGAACTGCAGCTGTAGACAGTTAAGTGTGGGTTTTACAGATAAAGTTCACTATTGTGATGATTCCTGATACTTTTTTAACATTTAACTGGGCTTTAGGGATCGGATGTATTTAAATAGTTTAAAATGTGAAAATTGTGAGCTGTGTTAATAACCCTGTTTATCTGTCCTTTAGATGACGTGTCA
This sequence comes from Bagarius yarrelli, assembly GCA_005784505.1. Taxonomy (NCBI): domain Eukaryota; kingdom Metazoa; phylum Chordata; class Actinopteri; order Siluriformes; family Sisoridae; genus Bagarius; species Bagarius yarrelli. The sequence continues at coordinate 114,149 of VCAZ01000018.1, forward strand.
GTTCTACTGCAGGAGATCATTGTGGAGGCTCGGAACCTGAGCAACGCAGAGATGTGAGTTTAAGAAAAGCCTGGTAGAGATGAAACTCTGCTATAATCACAGACGGTCTCAATCGTAGCTACGAGAGAACACAGCACTGTGATTTTTTTAAGCGTTAATGTTTTGGGCTGTCATGTGACTAACCATGTAATTATGCTAACTCCTTAACGACATCAGTGGGTGAACAAGACTTCTGTAACAAGCAGCAAAATATAAAAACAAAACTAATTCCTGTCAATTGTGTAATGCACAAGAAAACTGTTTCGGTGCCTAACATCGAACCCTGAGGTACATTGACAAGTTCCTTTTATAATGTCTTTTCTTGTGTTTTCCTAAAGGAACGTTATGAGGAGGTTCTTCTAACGTTAAAATACTAACAAGAGCTAAAAAATGAATTCTCTTTGTTGATAATAATCTCTAGGTCTTTGGGAAGGTTTGCCACAGGAGTGTGTTCGGGTGTGATTGAGAGGATTTGTGTTCAATTATATACCAGAGTGTCAGTCCAGCTGCCGTTTCCTCCAGATGTGATTTTCTAAAATATTTTTATCATCGTGTCCCTTAGGAAATGAGTATCACAAAGTAAAGATGTGTGTTACATAAAAACCGCACACACACACATTTGAGAGGGAAAATTGAAGTTGTAATGATGAACTCTAATGTTGCTCTTTTGGGGCTGTTTAAAAGATCTTCATAACATCATTACTGTTAGCTTTAAAGATCACACTTAACCCCCTACTGTGTGTGTGTGTGTGTGTGTGTGTGTGTGTGTGTAGGCTCAGGAAAGAAGTTTATATTAAAAAAAAACATGCTCTGCAATTATGCCTTTATTTTTGTCATCCTCATTTGTATTTTTCTCCCTCAGATGTTCAGTGTTTCTACTCGACCGCGTCAGTCATGAACTGGTGGCCAAAGTGTTTGACGGCGGTGTAGTGAACGATGATGAGGTATGAATGTGATGCTCTGTGTGCGCCAGCTGTAGAACAGGCTCACATGGTTAGTGTGTCATTAACGTAGGTTTTGTTACCTGTTAACAGAAGGAGTTCCGAATCCCAGCGGATCAGGGCATCGCCGGTCACGTGGCCACTACGGGAAAAATCCTCAACATCAAGGACGCATATTCACACCCACTTTTCTACCGCGGCGTAGACGACAGCACAGGGTTTCGCACACGCAACATCCTCTGTTTCCCCATCAAGGATGAGAACGGAGGTATGGAGTTCTTTATACTGTACAATGGAAAGAGATCTTCATCAGATTTACGAACACAGCGACGACCCGAGGCTATTTAACTCATATACGCTCTATAATGCGTAGTATGCGAAACCGAGTACGCAAAGCAAAAAATTCCCGAATTATCCACTACTTTCAAGTGCTTTAATTTGTCTCTTCGCATATCCCATCTCAGTAAGTTAGGGGTCAGAGCACAGGGTCAGCTATAATACAGTGCCCCCTGGAGCAGGAAGGGTTAAGGTTCTTGCTCAAGATCCCAACAGTGGCTTGCTGGCAGTGGTGGGGCTCGAACCCAAGTCTTCCTGGTCTTCAGATCAACACCTCAGCGCCTTCACCATTGGAGCCTCCACTGCCCACTGATTAAACAACAAACACTATTACACAACAGCCAACCTTAAATTCACACTGTTGTGATGTCATATGTCATGTGACAATATCAGCATGGCGGATATAGTACGTCAAAACTTCATTCATACTAGATTTAGAAAATACTTTATTAATAATTTGGAAGTTCTTCCATCAACCAGTTACAAGATTAGGAAAACATAACAGTTTTGTTACTCAGTAGACGAGTATACTCAGGTGGATGAGTATAAACAGAGCAGATGGTCTGAGTCAACACTGGATTTAATCAACTCAAATCTCCTGAGCAGCTGCACGTGTTCCTCGTTCCATCTCCGGTTCCAGCTGCTGATTAGCCAGTTAGCATGCAGACTGTTCAATCTATTAACATTCTAGCCAACAATGAGTCTGACATTCTCATGTTGTGGCATAGTGATGGATCTGTCTGGCATTTATTTCCAGAAAACAAGCTACAAATGTTCCTTTAGACTTCCTGCCCTCTAAAGAAAAAAAACAGGATCTACACAGAAGGTTCTGCAAAGGTTCTAGCCAACAGCCCAAGTGAAACAATCATGAAGCAGTCACATCTGACATGCTAATTCACTCACTGCAGGTGTGTGTGTGTTTGTTTGTTTAGATGCTTTTAGCAGGAGAAGATTAGCCTGTGTTTGAAGTGTTTGGATCAGATTTGTGTTAAAATGATGTGTGTGTGTGTTTGTTTAGAACGTTTCAGATGCTTTTAGCAGGAGCCGATTAGCTGTTTGGAGTGTTTCGAGCTGTTTTGGAAGCTCACTGTGTGTATTTTCAGGACATGTCTGAAGGGTTTCCAGCTGTGTTAGAGTGTGTGTCTGTGTGTGAGAGAAAGAGAGAGAGAAAGAAAGAGAGAGAGAAAGAAAGAGAGAGATAACAGGAAACTTTGGTGCAGAACAAAACCTGAATGTATGTCAATCTGATGATCTATTTGGTCCATTAAAAAGTGCACAGTGCACATAGTCTCATCACACCAGGACGAAGCCCCGCCCCCTAAATGTCCTGTGCACTACACTGGAGTCAGTCATCGTGAGCTCGTCCTGGTGTGCTAAAGTGAGTAACGGTGACGGTTAGTTTTATAGCTTTACATCAGAAACGTCCATAATTGGAAAAAGGGAAAATTTTTATTAAATATTTTAACACAACTTTGATTTATTTAACAATTCATACAAATTCCCTCGCAACTGTTTGACTTTTGAGCAGATAATCAGCTCACGTTATTACATGCTAGCTCATGAGTCATGAACGTTAGCGAGACGAATGAACTATATTTGCTCCTTTTGTTCCTTATCACTCATCTCCACACCAAGACAAACACAACGTCTGCGGCTCGTCTGCATGTCTGTGATGCGACGATGCGCTACACTGATGCGCTACACTGATGCGCTACACTGATGCGCTACACTGATGCGCTACACGCCTACACCCAGACTGATAACAGAAATGAACCCAACAGAGTCTCAACAGAGTTTTCTGATGTGACCTTGATTTATTATTTGTTTGGCAGGGAACACTGTGCACAAACACACACACACACACACACCCACACACACACACACAACACACACACACACACACACACACACACCCATATATATTCATTCATCTTCTATACCCGCTTATTCCCTAATTCGGGGTCCACACACTCACACACTCACTCCTATGGGCAATTTAGAATCACCAATCAATCTAACATACATGTTTTTGGACTGTGGGAGAGAAAACCGGAGAACCCGGAGTAAACACACCCACAAACACACACACACACACACACCCACAGGGAGAACATACAAACTCCACACAGAAACACCCCTGCAGGGGAATCGAACCCAGGACTTTCTTACTGTGAGGAAACAGTGCTAAACACTAAGGGCCTATTGACCCACTGCACTGAAAGAGTTAATGATGACTGATAAACACAACCCCTTTCCTTCTCTCTTTTTTCCCATTTCTCTCTCTCTCTGTCTCTCTGTCTCTGTATCTTCCCCACCTGTACAGATGTTATTGGTGTTGCTGAACTGGTGAATAAGACCAATGGCCCCTGGTTTAACCGGTTCGATGAGGACCTGGCCACGGCCTTCTCCATCTACTGCGGGATCAGCATCGCCCACGTGAGTGTCTTTAACGATGGGCTGTAATGGAAGTAATGGTCTTGGGTCTTTTTTTGTCCTGCTTTCGACCCTCATCCAGACGACCTGTTTGAATGGGCGTGGCTAATTTTTGTCCCTGAAGTAAACGCCCACCGCTATGATTGGCTAACAATTTTGCCCACAAGGCTGATAGTGATGACGTAACAATAAAACGAACAACAATAGTACAACAATACTAAACAAACACACAGTATAACACGGCGTGGAATTACAGACAGAGAGACAAGAAACCCGTTAACACACAACTCCTCTACACTACAACCACAAGTGTACCACCTACAACACCTGGATCAGTTCAGAATCAATATTTATCCTAATATTAATATAACATCACAAAGGTGGGGAATAAACTCTTTCCTGCACTGAGACGAGCTAGTTATCTTCAGGATTAACGGAACTCTCAGCACATCTACAACATCTGGAGAAATCCGCCTTAATAACGTATTTATAAGTTTGTCCGAGACCGAATTAATTTCTCCTCCGTCAGACACTGTGGGGGTAAAAATTGTAATTCAACTCCACAGACGTGTCTCATCTGTCTCCCTGTCCCCTTGATTCCTCCGCAGTCGTTGTTGTATAAGAAGGTCCACGAGGCTCAGTTTCGCAGTCACCTGGCCAATGAGATGATGATGTACCACATGAAGGTGTCTGAGGAGGAGGTGACGCGGCTGCTGATGAGAGGAATCGAACCTGTACAAAGCCTCCACCCGAGTTTCTCTCTGTTCACCTACACACCCCGCTCTCTGCCGGACGACACCACACCTATGGTGAGAGAGGGAGGGGGTGGGAGTCATTGAGGGAGGGAGGGAGTTAGTGAGTGAATGAATGAGTGAGTAAATGAGTGACTAAATAAGTGTGTGAGAGAGTAAGTGAATCACTCTCTCTCTTTCTCTCTCTGTGTTTTAGGGAATCCTGAGTATGTTTGAGGATATGGGCTTCATTAATACCTATAAGATCGACCTTCATACTCTGGCCAGGTAACTCTCTTTCCACCCCCCTCCCCCGCACTGTCTCTTTTTCTATCTCTCCCTCTAATCATCCTGCTTTTCTGATTTAGCCTACTGACTGGTCTTTTATTTGCATTTCCTCTCTTTATGTGCAGCTTTTTCTTTCTTTCTTTCTTTCTTTCTTTCTTTCTTTCTGTCTTTTTTTTTACGTTTTCTTTTGATTTTTTTTACTCTTCTTTTAAGTCATATTTTTCTTTGCATTTGAGTAATACTACTCCCATCACATTTATCATCAATATGAAATGAAGACTCCGACACCTTTTTGTGTGTGTGTGCACGTGTGTGTGTACAGGTTTTGTCTAATGGTGAAGAAAGGCTACAGGGATCCACCATACCATAACTGGATGCACGCCTTTTCTGTCTCTCACTTCTGCTACCTGCTGTACAAGAACCTGGAGCTCAACAACTACCTCGAGTAAGATCACAAACACACACCACACACACACACACACACACACACACACACACTGACAGACTAATATAGGATTGGGAAAAAATCATTAATGCATTGCGATTCTTTCTCTAATGATTCCTGAATCGATTCTCAAAGGTCCAGAATCGATTCTAAAATTTAAATAAGATGGCGACTGTTCAGGCCTGTGGGTGTGTGTGTGGGTGTGTGTGTGTGTGTGTGTGTGTGTGGGTGGGTGGTAGGGGCAGAATAATGATAAGTGTAAGCGAGTGTTTGTCACAGGTTCTTCCAAACACTCGAAATTAATAAAATAAAGAATGAAATCAGTCCAAAATGTACTGAACGGTTTATTATATACAGACATGTCTTTATAACTTATTCTTCTGTCTCACACCCCTGTGCGCATGCACTCTCACCAAACTACGGCAAGCACAGAGGGGAAATATACATTTACACACAGACACACACACACACAAAATGAGCGCTGGCACTAAATTACCCCGTCTAAACATAATAAACAGTTTGGTTTGTTCCATAAGCAGTGACTGACACACGTACGGACGGACGCTGCAGAATTGAATTAATTTTAACCAAAATGGACATTAATTCATCATTAACTGTGAAATGGACGGTGTGGAAACACTTTGCAAAACTTCCACCGGATTCTATAATAAAGCTGAAGTGAATCAGTCGCTCAGTGGTGGTTTTATTGCCGAGGTTGTTCGGTGTTTGAGTGGAGGTACAGTGTGTCGGGTTACAGGTGTTTGAGTGGAGGTACAGTGTGTCGGGTTACAGGGACAGGTGTTTGAGTTTGTGTAGGTACAGTGTGAGGTACAGTGTGTGTCAGGTACAGTGTGTCGGGTTACAGGTGTTTGAGTGGAGGTACAGTGTGTCGGGTTACAGGTGTTTGAGTGGAGGTACAGTGTGTCGGGTTACAGGTGTTTGAGTGGAGGTACAGTGTGTCAGGTGGTTTTGAGTGGAGGTGTGTCAGGTGTTTTAGTTTACAGAGTGGAGGTACAGTGTGTCAGGTTTACAGGTGTTTGAGTGGAGGTACAGGTGTTTGTACAGTGTTTGTGGAGGTACAGGTTACAGTGTGGTTTGAGGTTACAGGTGTTTGAGTGGAGTGGACAGGTGTTTGACAGTGTGTCAGGTTACAGTGAGTTGAGGTACAGGTGTCAGGTTACAGGAGTGGTTGGTTACAGGTTGGTCGTTTGAGGTTACAGGTGTTGTTTGAGTGGAGGTACAGTTGTTTTGATGTGTCAGGTTACAGGTGTTTGAGTGGAGGTACAGTGTGTCGGGTTACAGGTGTTTGAGTGGAGGTACAGTGTGTCGGGTTACAGGTGTTTGAGTGGAGGTACAGTGTGTCGGGTTACAGGTGTTTGAGTGGAGGTACAGTGTGTCAGGGTTTACAGGTGTTTTGAGTGGAGGTGTACAGTGTGTTGTGTGTACAGGTGTTTACAGGTGTTTGAGTGGAGGTACAGTGTGTCAGGTTACAGGTGTTGAGTGGAGGTGTGTTCAGGTTACAGTGTGGAGGGACAGGTCAGGTGTTTGAGTTACAGGTGTTTGAGTGGAGGTACAGTGTTACAGTGTTTGAGTGGAGTGTACAGGTTACAGGTGTTTGAGTGGAGGTACAGGTGTGTCAGGTTACAGGTGTTTGAGTGGAGGTTACAGTGTGTCAGGTTACAGGTGTTTGAGTGGAGGTACAGTGTGGTCGGTGTTACAGGTGTTTAGGTTACAGGTGTTTGAGTGGAGGTGTTTTGGACAGTGAGTGTGTCAGGTTAGTTTGTTACAGGTGTTTGGAGTGGAGGTACAGTGTGTCAGGTTACAGGTGTTGTTTGAGTGGAGGTACAGTGTGTCGGGTTTTTGTGAGTGGAGATACAGGTGTTTGAGTGGAGGTACAGTGTGGTAGTGGAGGTACAGTGGGTCGGTTTTTGCACAGGTGGTTTGAGTGGAGGTACAGTGTGTCAGGTGTTAGTGGAGGAACAGTGTGTCAGGTTCAGGTGTTTGAGTGGAGGTACAGTGTGTCAGGTTACAGGTGTTTGAGTGGAGGTACAGTTGTTGGTCGGTGTTACAGGTGTTTTTGAGGGATTACAGGTGTTTGAGTGGAGGTACAGTGTGTCGGGTTACAGGTTTTGAGTGTGAGGTACAGGTGGTTTGAGGTTACAGGTAGTGTACAGTGTGTTACAGGTTACAGGTGTTTTGAGTGGAGGTACCAGGTGGGTTAGGTGTTTGTGGAGGTACAGTGTGTTTGTGGAGTACAGGGTGTACAGGTGTTGAGTGGAGGTACAGTGTGTCGGGTTACAGGTGTTACAGGTGAGTGGTGTACAGGGTTTGCGGGGAGGTACAGTGTTGTCGCAGGTTACAGGTGTTTGAGTGGAGGTACAGTGTGTCAGGTACAGTTTGACAGGTGTTTGAGTGGTGAGGGAGTACAGTGTGTCAGGTTACAGGTGTTTGAGGGAGTGTACAGTGTTTGTCAGGTAGGTGTCAGGTTACAGTGTTTGAGTGGAGGTACAGTGTGTCAGGTTACAGGTGTTTGAGTGGAGGTACGTGGTGTGGAGTACAGTGTGTCGGGTTTTGAGTGGGTACAGGTGTTTTTGAGTGGAGGTACACAGTGTGTCGGGTGTGGGGGTTTTACAGGTGTTTGAGTGGAGGTTACAGCGTGTCGGGTTACAGGTTACAGGTGTTTGAGTGGAGGTACAGTGTGTCGGGTTACAGGTTACAGGTGTTTGAGTGGAGGTACAGGTGTTTGTGGAGGTCGGGGTTACAGGTGTTTGATGGAGGTACAGTTTTTACAGGTGTTTGAGTGGTAGGTACAGGTGTGTGACAGTGTTTACGGGTGGGTACAGTGTTTGAGTGGAGGTACAGTGTGTCGGGTTACAGGTGTTTGAGTGGAGGTACAGTGTGTCGGGTTACAGGTGTTTGAGTGGAGGTACAGTGTGTCGGGTTACAGGTGTTTGAGTGGAGGTACAGGTGTCAGGTTTCAGGTTACAGGTGTTTGAGTGAGGTACAGCGTGTCAGGTTACAGTGTTTTGACAGGTGTTGAGTGGAGGTACAGTGTGTCGGGTTACAGGTGTGTTTGAGTGGAGGTACAGGGTGTCGGGTTAAGGTGTTGAGTGGAGGTCAGGGTTACAGGTGTTTGACGTGGAGGTAACAGTGTGTCGGGTTACAGGTGTTTGAGTGGAGGTACAGTGTGTCGGGTTACAGGTGTTTGAGTGGAGGTACAGTGTGTCGGGTTACAGGTGTTTGAGTGGAGGTACAGTGTGTCGGGTTACAGGTGTCGGTTGAGGTGGAGGTTACAGGTGTGGCGGGTTACAGGTGTTTGAGTGGAGGTACAGTGTGTCGGGTTACAGGTGTTTGAGTGGAGGTACAGTGTGTCCTTACCGCGTTATTTAAGTGTTCTTCATTAATCGTTCTAATAATCTGACGTTTCCATGTTTCATCCAGAGCTTCAGTTCATCCTGAACACTGAATGATGGATGATGATGATGTCATACAGAAAATCCCACTAGAAACAAAATGCAGAGAAACTCCAATTCTGATTAAAATGTAAAGATGGAAACATGTAACATGTATTACTCAGCAGGAATTCAGAAAAAAAGTCTAGATTAAGAATGGATTCTGGAATCGGACTGTGACTTCCAGAATCGGATCGGATCGGATCGTAGAGATTCCGAGTTTTAGACAAATCTATAACTTTGGATGTGTGTTTTATTCACAGGGACATTGAGATCCTCGCTCTTTTTGTGTCCTGCATGTGCCATGATCTGGACCACCGGGGAACAAATAACTCCTTCCAGGTGGCCTCGGTAAAGAATCATTCTAATAATTATAATAATAAAGAGAATAATTAATATAAAGCTTTATATAACTATAAATAATCAGAAATATAAGATACATTTATCTTAAATAAACTTTATCTCATCAGGGCTCGCAAAATGTAAGAAATTCCTAGTCGTTTTTTAGGCAGGCACTTTTCAGATCTTTTTGGTAGCCGGAAAAATGAATTTAATTAAAAAAAACAACATTTATTTTACAGAAGATAAAACTTTAATTAAAAAGCTGTAAAATAATCAACTTACAATCATCAAAACAAATTTAAATTCTAACTCTGAACATCCGATTCCAGATGTTTCCCCATTCTCCATGTCTAAGCTTGCTGCGTGAGACCCTCACTTGTCACATGACTTGTCACATGACTTGTCACATGACTTGACAGATGGAGAAACAGGTCTGGAGCGTCACTGACAACAGTCCTGGGATGTGATTATGATTTTGCGAGCCCTGCCCATCCTTTATAATCCGTTATAATCAGTATTTCCCTATCATATAAAGGCTATAAAGGTTTTTTTATGTTTGATATTAGAGGTTGAAATGTTTAGTGAACCTTTACGATGCTGTGAAAGTTGGAATGTCGTAACGGTGAAACGGTTTGTTCTTCTTTTTTCAGCAATCTGTTTTGGCAGCTCTTTACAGCTCTGAGGGCTCCGTGATGGAGGTATGAACTCCAACAGTGTAATCAAACATCACACAATCACACGTCTGCTGCAGTCAGTCTAACACAACATCTGGAAGAATTCCACATTTAGCTACACACAACGTTTGAACACCACGAATTCGATGTTTTATAAAGCGTTTATGTTTTTTGTAACATTTTCATGACTTAAAGTATAAAATCTCCGACGGGTTGTGTAAAAAAAACCGGATTTCACCGGATTCACTTCAAATCAATATGAAGGAACATAAAGACGCCTCTTAAAGATCCATTTCCACTAAAACATAAGCGGAACCTTTGTGTCGGAAGTGTCACTTCATTTGATATTGACTTTATGACTATAGCCAAAAACAATGTGGCTTTTACGGTCAGGCAGTAATCCTGAAGGTCCCCCCTACCGCTCTGTGCCCACAGCTGGATCCCAGCCTGCATGGAATATTTAGTGCTGCACGTGACACGAATCCGTTTTAAAAGTCTGTGTTTATCAGAATTATTAAGATCCGTAAACTAGAAATAGATTTTTTTGTTGAAATGCAGATAAAATCTTTGGAATAAATTATGTTCTGATGGAAGCTGCTACATCCTTTACTCACCCAAGAAACTTACATCCAGTGACGACAAGAACCCAAAACAGGTTCAGCTTTTTACAGAAAAATAAAAGGAATCTAAAAGTGTATAAATGATGAACTACATACACTCACCGGCAAATTGCTGATCAGCCAATCACATGCCAGCAACTCAGTGCATTTAGGCATCTAGATGTGCTGAAGTTCATACCGAGCATCAGAATGGGGAAGAAACAGGGTTTATGGTTGTTGGTGGCAGACGGGCTGGTCGGAGTATTTCAAAAACTGCTGATCCGCTGGGATCTTCACACACAACCATCTCTAGGGTTTACACAGAGAATGGTCCAAAAAAGAGAAAATAACCTGTGAGTGGCAGTTGTGTGGACAAAAATGTCAGAGGTCAGAGGAGAATAACCAGGCTGGTTAGAGATGAAAGGCAACAGTAACTCAAATAACCACTCATTACCACCAAAGTATGCAAAATACCATCTCTCAACCCGCAACACGTCAAACCCTGGAGCAGATGGGCTACAGCAGCAGAAGACCTCACGGGGTGCTGCTTCTGTCAGGTAAGAACAGGAAACGGAGGCTACAATTCGCACAGGGCCACCAAGATTGGAGAAACATTGCCTGGTCTGATGAGTCTTGATTTCTGCTGCAACATTCATAGGAAAGGAATTTGGCGTAAAGAAGAAAAGCATCGATCCATCCTGCCTTTTCTTAACGGTTCAGACTGGTGGTGGTGGTGTAATGGTGTGGGGAATATTTTCTTGGCACACTTTGAGGCCTCTTACTACCACTTTAGCATTGTTTAAATTCCACAGCCTGCCTGAGTATTGTTGCTGATCATGTCCATCCCTTTATGACTACAGTGCACCCTGTATCTTCTGATGGCTACTTCCAGCAGGACAATGCATCATGTCACAAAGCTCTTGTCATCTCCGACTGGTTTCCTGAACATGACAATGAGTTCACTTTACTCCAGTGGCCACCACAGTCACCAGATCTTAATCCAGTAGAGCACCTTTCGAATGTGCTGGAACAGAAGACAAATCTGCGACAACTGTGTGATGCTATCATGTCAGTATGGACCAAAATCTCCAGAGGAATGTTTCCAGAACCTTGTTGAATTTATGCCATGGTGAATTAAGGTGGTTAACAAACCGTAATAAATCTGCCAGAACATCTGGAATCTTCACTTTTGTGTGAGCAAAACCTGATTCACACAATTAACACAAACACACGTGTGTAAACAAACGTCTGTGACTGACGGTTTTACTAAACAGCATCACGAAAAGCCTATATGAAGAAATCGAGCTGAATTGGAGCTGATGTTCATGATGACCTCTGGTCATTACACTCATCTGAGAGATAGTGAGCCAGGAGAAATCTCAGACCTGAGCTGCTAACCTGCTAACTCTGTGGTTAGTATTGATTAAAAGTATTTAATTGATTAAAGTCACGTTTCTAAGACTGGGATTTAAAGAAAAACTTATGTTCAAGCTGCTTTTATAAAAAAAAAATCAACCACTTTCTGACCAATCAGAACTCAGCAGCTACGTGATGTCATTTTAATAACTGAAAACTGATTTGAGAACATTAGAATCAGAAGGCAGTGTTAAATGAAACAGTGTCGGACGGATACCGGCGGGTGAGGGAATAGAACATAGTTATATGTGGAAGGATGATGTCCTCTAGTGGACGTTTAGTGAGTAACATTTTTTTTATGTGTGTGTGTGTTTGAACAGAGGCATCATTTTGCTCAGGCTATTGCTATTCTGAACACACACGGCTGCAACATCTTTGAGAAATTCTCCAGAAAGGTAAAACACACCACAGTCTGCGAAACAAGACATTTATTACACATTTATTACACATTTATTACACAGCGAAGCGCCAAAACTCCAAACTGCACAAAAGTCACTGTATTATTATTGGTTTTATTTAGACTTGTATGAGCAGATGTTCAGCACTGACAGTACAAACAACTGTGTTTACATTTATATGTTCTGTCATTTAGCAGATGTTTTTATTCAGAGTGACTTACATTTATCTCTTGTAAACAACTGAAAAATTGGGGTTAAGGGCCTCAGTCAGGGGCCCAACAGTGGTAACGTGGTGGTGCTGTGAACCAAACCCTTACCCACTTTACATTAACGTTCTTATCCAGAGCAACTTAATTCTATCTCTTTGATACAACTGAGCAATTGGGGTTTAAGGGCCTTAATCAGGGGCCCCACAGTGAGCACTCGGTGGTGCTGGGAATCGAACCGCAGATCTTCCAACTAGCAGTCCAACACCTTACACACTGTGCTACCACTTCCCCGCTGCTATTTCCCGCTTTTATATTTAAGCTTGCGTAGTTTATGTATAATAGCACCATGCGGAAATTTTAGGCAGGTGTAAAAAATTTCTTTCTCCATTTAATCTCTAGTACAGCAGGGACATCTGATCTCTGTCCTGGAGGGACAGGGTGTCCTAAGTTTACTTCAACTTGCCTCAACACACCTACATGTAAATTTCAGGTCTACCTAGCAAGATCTGGATTAGTGGGTTCAGGTGAGTTTGATTAGGGGTGGAGTTTAACTCTGCAGGACACCCCGTCCCTCCAGGACAGAGATTGGACACCGCTGCTGTACTGCAATTTTTTCACACAGGTAGATATACAGTATAAACATGAACGCTACCAGTCAAACGTTTGTAATTGTCTTTTCCGTTTTTTTTCTCTTTATTATTTTTAACATTTTCCAGTTATACTAAGGACCAATTAGGCGTCACGTATGGAATTACGTAGCAGACTAGGACGTGTTACACAACTCACAATATGTTTTGTATTTCAGATGTCTGGAGTAACTACATTGGCACACTAATGGCATTCTTTCATTAGATTCCTGAGGTAGTCACATGGAAGGGGAAGTGGTAGCTCAGTGGTTAAGGTGTTGGACTGCTAATTGGAAGATCAGGGTTTCGATTCTCAGCACCACCAATATACCACTGTTGGGCCCCTGAATAAGGCCCTTAACCCCTAATTGCTTAGTTGAAGAAAGGGGTTAAATGTAAGTTCCTCTGGATAAGAACATCTACCAAATGTTATAAATGTAAATGTGGGGTTAGTGGAAAACTGTCACTGTGTTAGACCTTGAGAAGGTGAGACAGTTCCTAAAGGTGTGATTTCCACTGTAAAGGTGTAAAGGGGCTCTGCTGGTGACTTAGTTAAAATTAACGGAATGTTTTACCAGCATGGCTTCCACCGATTCAAGCAGTGACACGCCATTCCAACTGGTTTTTACCATCATTTGTATTCCAACAAGAAGATCAACTCAAAACACGATTCTAGGAGCTTTTCGTTCAAGAAGATGAGCGATAGAGCGCTGCATCTTTAAGATGTGTTCCACACCTGGATGAAGTGTGTTAGTTGTGTTAACTGATGTGTGTTAAATCATCTCAGAAGTTTGATTATGTTCTGCTGTCGTGTTTGTCAGGACTACCAGAGGATGCTGGACCTGATGAGAGAGATTATTCTGGCCACTGATCTGGCGCATCACCTGCGCATCTTTAAAGACCTGCAGAAGATGGCAGAGGGTAAAACACACACACTGCACCATCACACATAGCAGATTTTCATCCAGAATTAATGCTGTATTCCAGTCACACACACACTTTTTAGGCGGGAAACAGACAGAAGGTATAACTGGAGTCGAAGCTGTGGAGAAGTCTCTCTCGTCATTGAAGCTCATTTCAGACACCGTGAAAAAAATTCAAATGAAAAAGTTGAAATTATGACCTAAAAAATCAAAATGAAGAGAATTTTAAACACACTTGGGGACCAGGGCACCACTCATACTCTCAGGACTTAAAGACTGTCAGGGGTAGGGGTAGGTTGCTAAGTGAAGCAGACCTCATGCCAGCAGGTGGTCAAAAATGGAGCCTCAAGCCGAAGTGGTTTCACAGCATCAGTGAGCCGGGAGTGTTGCTCGGGGCTACCATACACATCTAAGAGAGTTTCAGCTCCAGAGATTCCGACTCCCTGCGGGACTTAAGGACACAAACCAGGCGCACTGGTGGCCAGTTATTGAGAGGCTTTAGAAAATCATCTAGTTGTCTAAGAGGAACCCACCAGCAGCTTCTCAGTGGGTATTGATTGAGGAGGAGAAGAAGTGCCCCCCCCTTCAGGTCCAGTGAGGTGCTAGCCACCATAACGCTGTGCACAATGCAAAAGCTGTGGTTTTCAGTTGATTTTTTTTGTATCTGCTTGAGTTTAAAAATATTAAAGTGGTTGAACAAGAAATTCCCATCCATTTAAAATGATGATGATGATGATGATGATGATTGTGATTATGATGATGATGTGTTGTAGCTGGGTATAACCCGAAAAGCCAGACCCACCACAGCCTGCTGTTGTGCCTACTGATGACCTCTTGTGACCTCTCAGATCAGACCAAGGACTGGAAGACCACCAGAAAGATTGCTGTGAGAGGATAACCTTTGACCTTTTATACATCTGTGAATGAAACTGTGAAGTGTTAATTCAGCAAATAATTTGAGTTTGAGACGTATCGTATCTTCAGTGAAGCTCAGCAGGATCTGATTATCCTTTTTTCTGTCTTTTAGGAACTGATCTACAAAGAGTTTTTCTCTCAGGGTGACCTGGTATGTGCTGTGTTTTATGGGTGGGAAAGAATGAATTATTGATGTTTTTATAAAAATAAAAGCCACCCACACACACACACACACACACACTTTTATTAGATATTGATTGTAATATTGTGTTATGACTGTGTGTAGGAGAAGGCCATGGGGAACAGACCCAGTGAGATGATGGACAGGGAGAAGGCTTATATCCCCGAGTTACAGATCAGCTTTATGGAGCACATTGCAATGCCCATCTACAAGTGAGTTTCACACGTGACTTTGGGTTCCTGGTTCAGGGTTCGACTTTTCTCACAGGGAACCTAAAGGGAACTTTAAGTAAATCACTAGCAGAATGTTTAGATAACTGTATATCTGTAGCTTTATATATTTTGTATATAAACTGTGTGTTTAAATTATGGCTGCATTTACACTTTAGATCCTGATGGCCAATTTCAGACATCATCACTTACATCATCTTTTAATACTGTCCTGTAGCCGATATCTGAATTTACACTAAACACAGCAAAACAACCCAATGTAGACGTACCGACCAGAAAAGAAAGTAAAAACCGCGTGATAAGCAATGAACCCCAAAAACGCAGATTAAATGATTATTCAGTTTATTTTTACTTCCACAAGTCAGCAAAACACGGATCTCTTTAGGAGGAGAGAAAAAAAAGACTTTCTTACAGCCTGAATTAATGCAGCATTGATCGCTTGATAGTGTCTTTATTTTTTAATAGTGAAAGAGTTTACGAAAATGATAAATATCCAAAAACACACAGTTGTTGTAAGTTGTTATAAATCGCTGTTGGTGTCGTGGTATTCGTTGACGTGAAATTCTGATCTGTGTGTTTACACTGCACACGCTAATGCACGTATCCGATTCATATCCGATTTATTCCCACATACGAATGAGGCCTGAATCCGATCTAAAAATATATTGGAATCCATGTGTTTTTCTCCTGCTCACATGATCGCCATCATATCCCATCCGTACCACGTTGGAGGAAAAAAGAACACTGGAGAATTTTTTTTGTAATTTGACAGCTTAGATAAATAAATATAGCGCCACCTGTTGGCATGTCTTAAAACTTTTTGTTACCCCTCTGACTACTAGTTCTTGCCGAACCTGCTCCTCTTTAAGGGAATGCATTAATGTCACTGCTTCTTTTTGTTAGGCTCCTGCAGGAGATTTTCCCACGTTCCACAGAACTCTACGAGCGAGTGGCAGCCAACCGCGAGCAGTGGACCAAAGTTTCCCACAAATTCACCATCCGTGGTTTACCCAGCAACAACTCCCTGGACTTCCTGGACGAGGAGTATGAGCTGATGCAGGCGCAGGGGGCATTCGGGGACGACGGTCACTGCATAAACGGCTGCCTGCACGAGGAGTGCAGCAAAACGGATCACTGAAATGCTGGGAAGAAGAGCAGCGTTTAGACAAGCTAGACAAATCCGCCATGGACAGGAGGACAGCATTGTAGACTGGGATGCGGTAAGATGACAGTCCAGACACTGGAGTTTTGTGGCTAGAGCTGAAATGCTGCAGATAATGATGTCATTTTTTGCCATTCGAACCATTTGCGCAAAAACAACAGTTCACATGGCGCAGGGACCGGGGGGCGGAGCCTCAACTTTACAGCGTGAATATTTCCGAGTTTGTTCTTGAATTCTTTACGTAATGTTTTGATAGCTGAAGAAAAGTTGGAGTGTTTGGTTTTATATCCATCTTCTGTCCTGTTTCAACACTATCCACATGTGTAGAAGTGAAGTTTAGGTCTACGAAACACTTTACGGGAGACGTTTCTTCGAGTAGGCATCACCGTAGAACGGTCACTGGCTGTAGATTTCTAAAGTGTAAAGACAATCAAGCCATTAGATTAAACCGTCTTTTCCATTCTCCTGAGTGCGACTTCACAGGACCAGAAAACACTCGAGACGAAGGTGAAAGTTTCATCATCATTAACACACACCAACAGAATTCACCTCTAAAAGGCTGCTGAAAATTTGCCCTGTCACATGACTCACCCCAATTTAGGTAGGCTACGAAATCTACCATCATCACCATCATGACCCAAAGACTGCAACTTACACTGAGGAATTTAAGGCCACGTCAGTAGTAATTTCCTGAAACGTCACAACGGCTTAATGTATATAACATTTTATCAGAGGAGTTTAAGGGCTACGGCGCCCCCCGAGGCACGTGAATAGAGGGTTATTTCTCAGGCAGAAAACAGAATTATTTATTATTATGGATTTGCCTTATTACGTATGTGTTGCCTTTTTGAGTAGTTTAACACTGTATATACACACACACACACACACACACACAGACACACACACACACAAGGTTTAAAGCTATACTGCTTAGTGTGTACAGGTGTTTAACACCGGTGCGAAAGTCTAAAAGCCCCAAACTAAATCTGCTAGCATGCTAATTTATATATAGATATATAGATATATACACACAGTATATACAGTTTATGTATTAGGGATGCTCGGACGGATATAGTAGTGGTAGCACAGTGGTTAAGATGTTGGGCTGGTAACTGAAAGATTGGGATTCAATTCCCAGTGCCACCAGGTCGCCACCGGTAGGCCCCTAAGCAGGGCCCTTAACCCCCAAATGCTCGGTTGTATGTAATCGCTCTGGATTAGGACGTCTGCCAAATGTCTCAATGATTCCCACCTAGAGTTGCAACATTGGGCAGATTCCTGCCCATTGTTGCCAGATTGGGTAGGTTCCTGCCCATTGTTGCCAGATTGGGTAGGTTCCTACCGATTGTTGCCAGATTGGGCAGGTTCCCGCCCATTGTTGCCAGATTGGGCAGATTCCCGCCCATTGTTGCCAGATTGGGTAGGTTCCCGCCCATTGTTGCCAGATTGGGCAGGTTCCCGCCCATTGTTGCCAGATTGGGTAAGTTCCCGCCCTTTGTTGCCAGATTGGGCAGGTTCCCGCCCATTGTTGCCAGATTGGGTAGGTTCCCGCCCATTGTTGCCAGATTGGGCAGGTTCCCGCCCATTGTTGCCAGATTGGGCAGGTTCCCGCCCATTGTTGCCAGATTGGGCAGGTTCCCGCCCATTGTTGCCAGATTCTCACTCAGTTGATCATGGTTTGATCATGTCAGAGCTGAAAAACTGCATTTTGGTTGCTTCTTAATGCAACTGGCGGATATTTCGTTTTAACTACAAACAGGAGATTTGATTTGAATCAAATACCAAATTGTATTGAAATTTACCCTCAATTATTACTGATATCTTTCACAAAAAAAAAACATTTAAAGAGTCGAGTCTGATCTAAAATATCAGTTTATATTAGAATTGCACCTTAGATTTTCTTCTGGGTTCACAAACTGCAGATTATATGAAAATGATAAGAAAATGAACTCATCCATAATTATTGGTTAGATTTTTGTTGTATCATGCATTCCTAATATATATAAACATATATACACATTATATACGTATATTTATTCTATTTTTATTATGTTTAAAATGAGTTCTTTATGAGTTCAGGGTCCCGGTGGATCCGGAGTCTAAGCCAACACATCTTGACTAATTGCAGATGATTTTATACAAAGAGTTGATCGATTTTAAACATATGATTACTAATTTATTCGGATATTTTAGATATATACAGGGTGCTAAGACTTTCGTACCTCCGTGAACACGGCCTCCACCGCTGCTTCCCGTATGGGATTCACTACTGAAAGCTTTTCGGACACCGTTTGACCGTAACGTGAGCCAAACTTTAAAAAAAGGACTGACGGTTGAATGTGATTTCGGATAAAAGTTGAAACACTGATTAAATGTTTTAAGCGTTTTTTCCTCCCAGGTTTTTCACGCTGTAGCTACACCCCAGACCGGCCAGCGTGTTTTTAGCTTCAGCTTCCCGCGTGCAGTACGTCCTTCCTGCAGCATGTAAATAACATGTTCCTTAATTCAGACTTCAGTAAACGCCCTTTCTGATATTTCCTGGTATTCGTAGGTGAAAATGACTTTCTTCTTTCTTCTTTTTGTTTTTTTCTTCTCGAACACATGAACGTTTCTCTCGTGCCACCTCGTCACTTTAAAAAAATAAAAAAATAAATAAAAATACGACGGACTTTATTGTACATAGAAATATAAAGAGACGTTTCTCTATTCTGTGCAATGAACAGATGTTTGAAAAAAGAAATAAAAGCGAGTTATTTTATCTATTTAAAAGCGAGTGTGTGTAACGTCGGTGACGGTGGACTTTCTGTTCTAGCCGGGTTTCATTTCTACTCTTTTTTTCCTTCGATTTTAGTGTTACATTTCTGCAGAGTTTTAAAAAAGGTCTAAAAGTGTAACGTAGCTCTAGCTCAATCTTTGGCTCGAATGTCGGAGCTGATTTTGAGTTCACCTCCAGACCCATTAAAGAAGCGAGACCCTGAATTAGCGGCTAGGCTGGGATTTCCTGTCTTTCTGTTCCGTAACGGTGTGTTTGGTTTCGCTAGTCGTTTTCACTGTGTACATAATGTACAGCTGAGAGTGTCTTTCACATGAGGTTTTTTTGTCTCTGAAATGGAGAAAAGGCCAGTTACATTTACCGTAAATACATGAATAGAAAACTTGCAGTGATTTTTTTGGTTTGTTTGTTTGTTTTTTTTCAAATAAATGTTAAAAAAAACGACTTCAATGTGTTTTTATTCAAAATATACAAAACATCCCAACGAGAAGGTTTAGGACAAAATAAATACTTTTAATTAGAATGAGTAAGAATAAAATCGTCACACACTCAAACTGTGGAACGCAAACACACATCCTTTACCACGTCATTAGGAAGGGTTAAATCCACTAAATTTCACTAAAAAAAATCTGTTCCAATTTATAATACAGATGTTGCTCATACAGATGTTTTATCTGTGCAGATTATTACACAGATTACGGCTAAACCTCTGGCGAGTCTCTGATTAGCGCGTCCCTTTTACAGCGGGATTCACACTGATTCTGTACACAGGGGTGCCACCGCCACCGCCACCAACCTCAAAACCCACATGGGTCCAGAGCCGAATTTTATTAGGAACCTCGCTGACGGGACACGTCGTAAATTTTCAGTTTCCAAATTTTTAATAGATGTCATACGTTTGTATCTCTGAGCTAAAAGTTAACGTCGATCGCTAATAACCAAGGAAATAATCGGGTTTTTAATAAAGCCACCGTTATTTTATATTCTATAATAATAATCGCCAGGTAACAAACCCAAAAGTTCAATCTTAGCTAGTTTCACACACAGGTTTAAATTGTCCCCGTGTCCCTCATATTTGTTAAAGTCTTCTGCTGTTTTTACTAGTACATACCGTACATACCGTTTTAGCTAGCTAATAAGTGAAGCGAAAGTGTTGGCACCCCATGGGACGTACCAAACGTAAGTATCGTCTGTTCTGATGTGTGAGATCACTGCATGTAAATCTGCTGCTTATATATAATCAACATTTCATTAACGTTATCGAGGACAATAAATGTGGAAAGTCTTAAAAATTAAAGTAAACATTAATGTTTCAGGTCTTTTATTGTTGGTCGTTTCCTCACACTGGATATTTACTCAGTTTTTGCAGTTTGATGATGTAATAATCCAGTGTGTGTGTGTGTGTGTGTGTGTGTGTGTGTGTGTGAAGAGGTTGATGTGAATCTGAACAATGAATAAATTAAATAAATACTGGTTGCGGTTCGAGAATCTGACTGGATGTATCGGAGTAAGAAAAAAATAATAAAAGCTGCTGTTTTTCAGTTTGTTTCTTTTTTTTCCGCTCGGATGAAAGACAGGACGTGTGTTTGACCTTAATTATCGCAAGAAAAATCATTTGCGTGAAAAAATGTTTTTAAGAAGGAAAAAAAAAAATCTCTTTCTGGTGGTGGTGATTTCAATGTCTCACCTTTAACTCTAGCTTCGTGGAGTCGTGGTAAGTTGTGTGTGTGTGTGTGTGTGTGTTTGTCAGTAATCCCAGTGGTGTTGGTCAGAGCGCAGTGATGTCTGCAGTGTGCGCATGTCCTTGAGCAGACGCAGGCTGTCCTTACTGCGCTCTCCAGGTCGGGATTTGACCTTTAGCTCCCCTTCATGCCGGCGAGACTGCTTCTTAAGTTTCTCCACCTAACACACACACACACACACACACACTCCAGTGTCAAAGAAATGACTTTTTGCTCTTCCCCAACTTTTGACTAACAGACCTGAGAAATTCACCAGCACAAAACCGCAACTTATTAAGGAGGTGGAAAGTTGATTTCAACGTTGATTTCAGGACTACGAGTGTTAGAACTGTGTGACAGCCTGAACGTTCAGCAGGAAATTAAACGGAAAGGACCGGAAGTTAAAATCAATCATCTCTAATCAGTGTTTCCACTCGAGGATGATTTGCTTGAGTAGAATTTACTGGCAGCACTGCAGTTCTGAACATCTTAGTAGCACTGTTCTTATATTTTTATGTTAAACGTGTAAATTTAGTATACAAATATTACAATATAATTATAGTACAGGGGTGCCTTTACTTACGAGATTAATTGGTTCTGTGTCGGAGCTCGTAACTCAAATTACTTGTATGTCAAATCAATTTTCCTATTAAAATGAACTGAAATGCCATTAATTCGTTTCGGGTCTCTAAAAACCACCACAGGTTCTTTTGTTCCATGTTTTTAAATAAAAAAAAAATAAAGGTATAAATACTGAATATAGTATAAAAACACTCCAATAGGCTGTACTGGAATAAAACCGGTTTTATTAAGTATAATGTGCAGCGTTTACCTTGGAGATCAGACGACTCCACTGGCTAACGCGCAGGTCTGACTAGCTATCGAGTGACACACGGGATGCTGGACGGACGTTACGCCGTTTACTAGTGCGTTAGCTACGCTAACTAGCGGTCGGGTGTCTGAAGCTCGTACCCCGAATTTTATCTCTCAACTTAAGGCAAAAGTCTGAGAGACGACTCGTATATCGACAAACTCGTTAGTTGGGACACTCGTAAGTCAAAGCTACCAGTGTATAATAAAGAATTTATACAACTGCTTATAAGGATCTTATTCACTACATCTGATTTGTGCATTTCAGTGAAAAAGGTTTCAGGATGAAAGTGTAATTTCTCGTGAAGATGACCTGCGTCTGATGTCGTCGCACTTTCGCGATCTGTTCTCCTTTCTCCTCCATCTTCTTCACCAGGTTCTCCAGCTCACGTTCCAAATCCTGCCGCAGTCGGTCAGAACGGCACGCCTGGATCTGCTGCCCCAAATCCTGGTGCTTGCTTCATCACACAGACACACACACACACACACACACACACACAAATCACACTCAATGATAAAAATATAGATCATGCGAAATATTGAAATAAAATTGCATGTGAGCTCCTGAAAGTAAATCAGTAGGAACTTACAAGCTGATGCGTGCAAACTCGTCCTGTAGAGCCTGCAGCAGCTCGGAAAGCTCTTCACTACAGGAAGAGGAGGAGCTACTGCCTGATTGGTGCTCTAAATCCCCCTTCCCATTGGCTCCCAGCACATGCTCGTTACACAGCTGACGGTTGTGTTGCTTCAGGAGGTGGAGGACGTGTTGCACGTTAGCACGGACCGAGTGACTCGTCCCTGTGGACTAGAGAGAGAGAGAGAAAGAAAGAGAAATAGAGAGAGAGAGAGAGAGAAGAGAGAGAGAGAGAGAGAGAGCAGAAGAGAAAGAAAGGTGGGAAGAGAGTGAGAAAGTTGGAGAGAGAGAAAGAAAGAGAAATAGAGAGAGACAGTGGAAGAGAGAGATAGAAAAGGGGGACAGGAGAGAGAGAGGGTGAGAGTGTGAGAGACGAGAAGTGAGTGAAATAAATGTTATTACAGAGGTTTGTTTTAACTTTTATTACAAACTGAGATAAATTTTACATTCTACACTGAACATGTGTGAATTAAACTGGTGTAATGCTGTGTGTGTGTGTGTGTGTGTGTGTGTGTGTGTACTTTTCCAGCCACAAATGGTACATCCCCCAGACTGAGTCGGTAGTGAGACTGAGTATGAGAATGTCTGTGCTCCAGAGGCTTCTGGGGAAAAATCACAGTTACAAAGTTTAATAAACCACCACCACCTCCATCCAACAACACACACACCCCACCCCTTATCCTCCTCCACACACACACACACACACACACACACTCCATCCCCTAAACACCCCATTAATATAGAGTGTGAGCTGGCTGACATTCCCTACAGTTACTTTAAAATATTCCGGATGGATGTCTTCAGTCTCGTTACCTTGGATGAAGGTTTCTTCTTGCTGCTTTTGGCGGTTCGGTGTGGGCGGGTCGACACTGACTCAATCAGAATACGATTGGCCTCAAGACCTGTCTGTAACTGAAGAGCAGCCAATCAGAGGAAGAGAACAGAGTGGTACAGAAACATTGCTGATGATTGAGATTTATCAGGCATTTAAACCTTTGATCATAAGTTGTGCTATTGGAAGAAAAGAGTGCGTAGGAGACAGTAATGAGACAGTAATAGAGCAGTAATGAGACAGTGGTAGAGCAGTAATGAGACAGTAATGGAGACAGTAATAAAGCAGTAATGAGATAATAATGGAGACAGTAATGAGACAGTGATGGAGCAGTAATGAGACAGTGATGGAGCAGTAATGAGACAGTGATGGAGCAGTAATGAGACAGTGATGGAGCAGTAATGAGACAGTAATGGAGCAGTAATGAGACCGTAATGGAGTAGTAATGGAGACAGTAATGGAGACAGTAATGAGACCGTAATGGAGTAGTAATGGAGACAGTAATGAGACCGTAATGGAGTAGTAATGGAGACAGTAATGGAGACAGCAGCAGCAGTATAGTGAGATCAACCTGAGCAGCTTTATCCTGGATGAGTTTCCTGTGATGTTCCTCCTCCTGTAATTTATACTCCAGTTCTCGGATTTTCACCTCAGCGTTGCTCTGTGTGTGACTCAGTCTCCTGTACTCCTGCTCCAACTTCTCCAACTTCTCACACACCTCACTGGAGTTACGCACACACTCCTCCTGTACACAATCACTTACTCTCAATGCTCATGTACACTCTGACACACACACACACTCACTCACTCTCACACCCTACCTGCTGTTTGGGTAGGGACGTCCGGTCCGACTCTTTCAATGGCTTTTTCATCAAATTCAACTGCTTCTCCAACTGAGTGCATTTATCTTCAGCTGCAGCTAACTGAGACGTTAAAGCTACACACACACACACACACACACACACACACACAGAAAAATGTGATGAAAACCCAGACGCTCCGACTTTCACATCACGCTGTTCCACTCACTCACTCACTCACTCACTCACTCACTCACTCACTCACTCACTCACTCACTCACTCACTCACTCACTCAGGTAGAAAGTAGAGGGCTGCGGGTACTACAGCTCCCTCTAGTGGATAATCAAAGGGTGGAATTACTGCGGTTGGATTAACTGTAGATCAGTATGGTGTGTGTGTGTGTGTGTGTGTGTGTGTGTGTGTGTGTGGTTCTCACCCTGTTTTCTGGCTCGGTGTGAGTCTCTGCTCTCTGGAATGTTCTGCTTGTGAGGGTTTTCCACCGAGAGCCTCCTGAGATTCCGCTCCGCTCGCATTCGCTCCAATTCCAACCTGCGAATCTTCTCCTGTAGGTTCTGCAGTGCCGAGACAATCGCTACACACACACACACACACACACACACACACACACACACACACACACACATACACACACACGGTCACATTTCCAGCCGACGCCCTCATCCGCTGCAACTCACATTTACTGATTGATTGATTTATTAATTGATTGATTGATGTATTGATTGATTGATGGATTAATTGATTGATTGATGTATCGATTAATTGATTGATGGATTGATTGATGGATTAATTGATTGATTGTTAATGAATGAATTGACTGATTTCGATCAGAGTCTCTCTTACGGCAGTTCTGTAGATCAGTTGTAATAATTAATGCAGTGTGAACAGGTGAAATTTACAGCTTTAGGCGGGAATAAATAATCCGATTATTTTAATTATTCATGAAACCTAATATTTTTTAATGATGAATTATTTGAACAGTTTATTTACCCTAACCCTCTTTAACAGAATACAGCCAGGTGCTGTAATATTACTGATACACTGTGTGTGTGTGTGTGTGTGTGTGTGTGTGTGTGTGTGTGTGTGTGTGTGTGTGTGTGTTACCTGCACTGTTGCTCTCAGGAAACGCTTTAACAGGATTTGTAGGTCGGTGTGTGTTAATGTGTGTGTTAATAAACGGGCGCTTGGTGGGATATTCAGAGTAAGAAGCCAAAGAAACACAGTCCAACATCTGGCTCATCTCCTACACACACACACACACACACATCATACATACACACACACATCATACATACACACATATATACACATTATACATATTATACACACACACACACACACATATATATATATATATATATATATATATACACACACACACACACACACACACACACACACACACACACAGAGAAAGTAAAGCTTACTTCCGGTATAAGAAACTGTTTACACTCATCGTTCTGGTTTATGTGTTTGTAATTAAACAGTAATAAATATATTGTTATAAATATAAACTTTTTTAAACGTACAGATTTTTTCTCTGTTTAATGGTTTAATTTAATATCCGAATCTGTTTATAAATTATTCACTGGTGTTTACTGTGTGCTCTTAGCAACATGCTAACAGTTTCCACTGCACAGTTTCCTGACCCCACACACACACACACACACACACACACACACACACACACACACACACACACACACACACACACACACACACACACACACACACACACCATCAAACTCACCGACTTTCAATCCACAAACACCAAAAACACACCGAAATTAGCGCGAGTTACAGATTTCACGCTCTGAAGCAACAGCACCGCTAAAGAAACATGGCGGCGTCCATGACGTCATTTCAAAGTAAAAGTTTCCATGCGCGCTGCAGCTGATATTAATAAGGCATGACTTTTATTATTATTATTATTATTATTATTATTATTGTTGTTTTTTATTATATAAATATTTAATTTTATTTAATTTACAGAAATTTTACTTTATAATAAAAATAATAATTAGTAGCTATAATAATAACCAGGCAGCTGTAAGTTTAAATATAAATACTTAATAATGCTAAACTAGTATAGAATATAAATATAATAAATTTATATAATGAAAATATACAATATAAATATAATCAATAGTAAAACTGCTGGGATTTCTGTTGTACTGTTAGTTTATAATGAAAAGTTCATGCATGAAAAAAAGTTTCTATGACTCTTTTTTTTATTGTTTACATTGTTTATTAAAAAAAAAATCACATTTCCAAATTTGCGAACAGTGGGTAATTGTGAACAGTGGGTAATGTAGTCCTGTAGGGCTTTTATTCTGTAGTTTGAAGAAAACATGCTCAGTAACAGCAGAAGGGTTTTTTTTCTTCCTTATTCAGTTTTACAAAGTCGTTCATACAAAATTAAACATTTCATGATTTTAGTACTTTAACAGTTATTTTTTTCACAGGCTTAAAAACACACACCGGATCGTTAGCCTTTATTTATTTCCTCACATTATTTTTTTGTAATTTACAATTTGAACAGCTGAAGCGAGAAAACGGTTGCATTAACACACCGAACACAGATACGAACCATAACAAAGACGTATCGACGCTCCGGGTCGCGACCAGAAAAACCATCACCTGAAAAAAACCCTCACAAATCACAAATGGGAGTCGAGTAAATTCAGATACAACAAACCAAATAAAACAACAACCAATCGCGATAAAAGGCTACCAGCAACAACCCCCAAACCCCACCCACACCCGCCCACCAACACCACCACCACCACAACCCCGATCGTACATTTGACCTCCAGTTCATTCTAATAATCTGACACCAATTTTACCTTTAAAAAAATGAACCAAAACTCGTGAAAAACTTTCATTACACACCAGCCGCACTTTTGTGTGTAGGATCTGACGGGGGTTTGTGTAGCAGCTTTTACACCAGGATTGGAAAAATATAAGGATACACAATACACACACCACACACACACACACACACTCGCTAAATTTCCCATAGTTAATAATAATAATAATAAAACCATAAACACTATTAATTAGGATATAAAAATAAATAAATATTTGTTTTTTTTTACTTATGTAGTAAAAATAAGTTTACACACTGGTGATGTTCAGGACAGCAGCATCGATGGACAGAAGATAGTTGTGGGTTGTTAGAGAAAAGTCGGTCGGTGTTTGTTTTCTTTATAAGACCTTGTGACGCTGTAGGTTTGGAATTTACCCAGAATGCATTGCATGCCGTCTCCTTGGTGGAGGAAGAAAACGATGATTGGCTTTGATTTGTCCTCCGTCTCCTCATCCAGCTGATGTTCTGTTGATTTACTAACTCCAGCTGTCAGATACAAGATCACTGTGGTTACCATGACGACGCTGTTCTCAGCAGCTCCTCTGTTGGTTTGGTTCTCCACTGAAGAGCGACGGGGGAACCTGTGGGTGGATAACTGAAGGTGATGATGTCATTGCTGAAGGTCAGGAGGTCACCAGACGGAGCACTTGTTGACAGGATGCATCGGAGATCCTTTCGGGCAATGAAACACACGGCCAAACTCATCGAACTGAGACACACTGCCGATAACCCTGCACACAAACACAGTGTGTGTGTGTGTGTGTGTGTACCTGTAGTGTTCTGGAGTGTGTGTGTGTGTGTGTGTACCTGTAGTGTTCTGGAGTGTGTGTGTGTGTGTGTGTGTGTGTGTGTGTGTGTGTGTACCTGTAGTGTTGTGTGTGTGTGTGTGTACCTGGTTGTTCTGTGAGGAGTGTGTGGTGTTAACCGTGTGTGTGTGTGTGTGTGTGTGTACCTGTAGTGTGTGTGTACCTGTAGTGTTGTGTGTGTGTGTGGTGTGTGCTGTGTGTTAGTGTGTGTGTGTGTGTGTGTGTACCTGTAGTGTTCTGGAGTGTGTGTGTGTGTGTGTGTACCTGTAGTGTGTGTGTGTGTGTGTGTGTGTGTACCTGTAGTGTTCTGGAGTGTGTGTGTGTGTGTGTGTGTTGTGTGTGTCGACCTGTAGTGTTTGGAGTGTGTGTACCTGTGTGTGTGTGTGTGTGTGTGTGTGTGTGTGTGGTGTGTGTTCCTGTGTGTGAGTGTTGTGTGTGTTGTGCTGGAGTGTGTGTGTGTGTGTGTGTGTACCTGTAGTGTTCTGGAGTGTGTGTGTGTGTGTGTGTGTGTGTGTACCTGTATGTGTGTGTGTGTGTGTACCTGTAGTGTTCTGTGTTCTGGAGTGTGTGTGTGTGTGTGTGTGTGTGTACCTGTAGTGTTCTGGAGTGTGTGTGTGTGTGTGTGTGTGTGTGTGTGTGTGTGGGTGTTACCTGTAGTGTTCTGGAGTGTGTGTGTGTGTGTGTGTGTGTGGTGACCTGTAGTGTTCTGGAGTGTGTGTGTGTGTGTGTGTGTGTGTGTGTTGTGACCTGTAGTGTGTTTGTGTCTGGAGTTCTGGTGTGTGTAGGTGTGTGTGTGTGTGTGTGTGTACCTGTAGTGTTCTGGAGTGTGTGTGTGTGTGGTGTACCCTGTGTAGTGGTTCTGGAGTGTGGGTGTGTGTGTGTGTGTGTGTACCTGTAGTGTTATGGGTGCTGGAGTGTGTGTGTGTGTGTGTGTGGTGTGTGTGTGTGTGTGTGTGTGTACCTGTAGTGTTCTGGAGTGTGTTGTGTGTGTGTGTGTGTGTGTGGGTGTGTGTGTGTGTGTACCTGTTGTTCTGGAGTGTTCTGGAGCGTGTTTGTCAGTCAGCAGCTGAAGGTAAATGGACTGAGATCTCCTCTTCATGCACCAGTTCTGTTTAATGATCAGAGGACAGATTATTTATTCA
This sequence comes from Bagarius yarrelli, assembly GCA_005784505.1. Lineage (NCBI taxonomy): Eukaryota > Metazoa > Chordata > Actinopteri > Siluriformes > Sisoridae > Bagarius > Bagarius yarrelli. Next base: position 142,955 of record VCAZ01000018.1, read on the forward strand.
GATTATTTATTCAGATTATTTATTCAGATTATTTATTCGATTATTTATTCAGATTTATTCGATTATTATTCAGATTATTTATTCAGGATTATTTATTCGGATTATTTATTCAGATTATTTTTTTTATTCGTTTTTCGTATTTATTTATTCGGATTATTTATTTAGATTATTTATTCAGATAATTTTTTCCGGATTATTTTCTAGATTATTATTCAGATTATTTATTATTCAGATTATTTTATTCAGATTATTTATTCATTATTCATATTATTATTCGATTATTTATTCAGATTATTTATTCGGATTATTATTTATTCGGATTATTTATTCGGATTTTATTTTAGATTATCGGATTTATTTATTCGGATTATTTATTCGGATTATTCGATTATTTATTCAGATTATTTATTTAGATTATTTATTCGGATTATTTATTCGGATTATTTATTCGGATTATTTATTCAGATTATTTATTCGGATTATTTATTCGGATTTTTATTTAGATTATTTATTCCGATTATTATTCAGATATTAGATTATTTATTCAGATTATTTATTCAGATTATTATAGGATTATTATTCGGATTATTTATTTATTTATTCGGATTTATTCCGATTATTATTCAGATTATTTATTCGGATTATTTATTCAGATTATTTATTCAGATTATTTATTCGGATTATTTATTCGGATTATTTATTTAGATTATTTATTCCGATTATTTATTCGGATTATTTATTCAGATTATTTATTTAGATTCGTTTATTTGAATATGTCACTGTTTCCGACGCTCTAATCGCTGTAATGGTGATGATCCTGGAATGAGATGTTAATGTGTGTGTGTGTGTGTGTGCACCCTTTTGGACACCTTTAGTACAGATCTTAAATCTGATTTAGTATAAAAGATCTTAATAACGGAATGATTGTTTGTTGCTGCTACAACAGGAAGTAACCTGTTTGTTCCTTAAACTAAGCATTTGGGGTCCTGCTGTTACAGGAAAATAATCAGCGGCGATGTGATAAAATGCAAACTAACATTCTTTATTTAACAGATTTACAGATTGCTGACAATAAATCACCTGTTTAAATGTTTATGGTAGCTGTAATTCCACTGCTCATAGAGGACTTATGTAGTAATTACATAGTTATAACCTAATAATAAATCTTTCATCACTAATTAAATCCTGTGTGTTGTTGAAAGGTTTTTTTTTCATTTATTGGGTTGTGAAAACACTGCACTGACATATATTTTCAGCAATATGACCCTTATTAAAGACCCCATTCCTTATATGGTCATGGTTTCCTGTTGTCAACTGATTGGCTCTAATTAGTCTGTTGTTAAGTTTCTCATTTAGGAGTCTGTACACAAATTATGTGTTTTAGATGTTTTTGTATTGAAACATGTTAAACAAACATATGCAATTAATATTATTCTATCCAGGTGTGTGTGTGTGTGTGTGTGTGAGTATGTGTGTGTGTGTGTGTGTGTGTACCTGAGCAAAGGCTATAAAGAACAGCTGCTCGTGTGTGTATTTGAGGCCTGGTAGCGGCGGCTCTGGACCGTGATCCCTCACCCACTTCTGATATGCCTTCAGATCGTAAGAGAGACAGACAAACAATCGTAAGTAGAGTGAGTGAATGTGAGTGAGTGAATGTGAGTGAGTGAGTGAATGTGAGTGAGTGAGTGAGTGAGTGAGTGAGAAGTAGAGTGAGTGAATGTGAGTGAGTGAGTGAATGTGAGTGAGTGAGTAAGTGAGTGAGTGTGAGTGAGTGAGTGAGTGATAGGTAGAGTGAGTGATGTGGTGAGTGAGTGTGTGAGTGTGTGAGTGAGTGAGTGAGTGAAGTGCAAGTGAGTGAGTGATGTGAGTGACAGTGAATGTGAGTGAATGAGGAGTGAAATGTGAGTGAGATAAGTAGAGTGAAGGATAGTGAATGTGAGTGAGTGAATGTGAGTGAGTGAGTGAATGTGAGTGAGTGAGTAAGTGAGTGTGAGTGTGAATGTGAGTGAGTGATGAGTGACAGTGAGTGAATGTGAGTGTGAGTGAGTGTGAGTGAGTGAGTGAATGTGAGTGTGAGTGAGTGAGAGTGAGTGAGTGAAGTGAGTGAGTGAATGTGAGTGAGAGTGAGTGAGTGAGTAGTGAGTGAGAGTGAGTGAAATGTGAGTGAGTGAGTGAGTGAATAAGTGAGGTGAGTGAATGATGGGTTAGAGTAAGTAGTGAATGTGAGTGAGTGAGTGAATGTGAGTGAGTGAGTAAGTGAGTGTGAGTGAGTGTGTAATAAGTAGGGTAAGTGAGTGATGGGGTGAGTGAGTGATGTGGTAAGTGAGTGTGTAAGTGATTGGGTGAGTGAGTGATGGGTAAGTGAGTGTAAGTGATGGGGTGAGTGATGGTGTGTAGTGATGGGGTGAGTGATGGGTGAGTGAGGATGGTAGGTAAGTGAGGTGTAAGTGATGGGGTGAGTGAGTAATAAGTAGAGTGAGTGAGTGAGTGAGTGAGTGATAGATAAAGTGAGTAAATGAGTGATTGTCCTTACATAATAGGAGAGTTTCAGCCCCCCGAGATCAGCAATGTTCTCACCCAGTGTGAGACGTCCATTTACCTACACACAAACACACACACACACACACACACACACACACACACACACACACACCATGCAGCAGATGGTATTTTGAGTTGAATAACTTAGCTGGGATTTTATACCCGTCTATAAACTTTAATATGTTTTTATTGTAATTAATGTGTTCATTTCATTTGTTTGCTGCATCATCAGTACACGGTTATTACACTGTTATTACACGGTTATTACTCTGTTATAACTGTTCGTGTGAGCGTGGGATGTACATTACTACACTCCACTGAAACGACTCCACTTTAATAACTTTACATTGTTTTTGTACAAAAGAATCAACTTCCTGTTAAAACACTAATTTTCTGTGATTCAGTACACTGTGATGTTGTGCTATGTGCTGTGTGTGTGTGTGTGTGTGTGTGTATGTGTGTGTGTGTGTTTACCCGCTGGTTGTAGACAGTGAAGTTGTCATACAGTTTAATGATACACTCCGCTTTCTTCTGGAACTTTCTGTAAGACTCCTCAGTCCACCACTGCTTCAGGTTACCATGTCGATCATACTGACCACCTGGCACACACACACACACACACACACACACACACACACACTGAAAGTCATAAAGGTCTCAGGATAATACATTAAAATATATTTTTTTAATTGTTTTAAAGTTACTTTACAACAGGGAATCTAAAATCCTTATAATGGTTATAATTATTTCATTTGGGATCTTTTTTCTTCTTCTTCTTTCACAGTTTAAACTGGTAATTGATTGAATAGATTTTGATCAAAAACACAGGAATGAATTGTGGATCTTTTGGTTTTTGAGGTTTAATCAATCGCAGGTTCACAATAACACCATTTTCTCTATAGTGAAATGATCCTGAAAAAAATGTGTTACATATTTATGGAGTTTTTTTAAGACGTTAGTTCAAGTTTAAACTTTAAAAATCGGGGAAAAAAATGAATAAGATAAACTCTTTTACCCCAGTCGTCGTATCCGTGTGTTAACTCGTGTCCGATTATCGCTCCGATTCCTCCATAATTCAGAGACCTAAAAATGAAGAAGGGTGAATCTAAAACTGCACTTCTCTATAGTCACCACTAGAGTGCAGTGCAGTCTCACATATCTCAGGAGTTACAAGTGCAAGATTTCTGGGGAAAAGATAGCAGCTACTAACAGCTTAGTCTTTCTGGTCAGGTGTGTGTGTGTGTGTGTGTGTGTGTGTGTGTGTGTGTGTGTTTCGAATAACTTCCCGCTTCCCTTTGTAAAAAGGGATCAATATAACGATGGAACTGTCAACTGCAGATTATAGCTATTCCAACAAAAGGACACACACACACACACACAGTGACACACACAGTGACACACACACACTTTCTCTCTCTCTAATTGTCACCAGAGTTAATGGACTAGAACCTTTTTTACAATGGCCAACAATCTTTTCCTGCGGTTTGACACCTGGTCACACACACACACAAGGAACAAAATGACTAACCATCCTGGGCTGATTGCACTCAGGTGTGTGTGTGTGTGTGTGTGTGTGTGTGTGTGAGAGAGAGAGAGAGGGAGAAATACAGGCTGTAGTAAAAACTGTAGTAAAAAGCCTTTTTCTTTTCTTCTCTTTATCCCAGTGACACTTTAACAATGAGGACTGAAAGAAAAGAGGGAAAAGTGGAATAAAGCAGTAATTGAAATGACTGATCGTATTTCTCGCTGCTTCAGTGGTGTCGGGTGAGGATACGGGGTTAAAGTGCTATACAATAATAGAAAAATCACCCAGATTGTGTAAACTGGAGAGCAGGTAATTATTAGAGTTATGGAAAATTTCCTGCTGCCCGTCGATGACTGTAAATGACTCTGAATCAGTTACAGAATTTACATCAGTGTTTACGCAACAAACCTTCTTATCCGGAGAGACTCAAATTCATCTTATTTTGTATCCAACTGAGCAGTTTCAGGGTTAGGGGCCCGCTCAGGGGCCCAGGGGAATATAACCACCTTTACACAACCCAATATCTGAATCCCTGTGAGCTCTGAGGACAGGTAGAGGACAGATGATTAAAGTCACCTGGCACTCAGAGATGGACTGATTTTGCTGGAAGTGTGTAAAGTGTGTGAGACACCCAGTCGAGACCAGTGGTACTCAGATTAAGGTCCACACTTTTATTTGTGTTCACATTCCGTAGACTAGCTAATGCATTTCACGTCTATGTTTAACATATTTTCTGTGGAACGTTACCTCACCAGGCCAGGTAGTCATGTGAGTGTTATGCGCCTCGTCATTGATTGGTTGCCTTATTGTCTTCAGGTGTTTCTTGTTTAGTTGATTGTTTCTATCGATATATTTTGTCTTTTTCAATTAAACCTTAAGTCTGCATTTGCATCCGTTTGTGACACTCACTGCACCGGAAAAGCTCGAGGTGTGGCAGTCAGTACCTCTGCCGGACTGAAGAGGGCGACCGTGAGTGCGACCGTGATGATATGAAAAATCTATGCTTATACAGGGGGTGCCTTTACTTACGAGTTTAACTGGCTTTAATTACGTCGTTAGTTTAACTGTCGTATATACGGAGCTCGTAAATGTCAAATAAATTTTTCTCATTGAAATGAACTGAAATGCCATTAATTTTCGTTTCGGGTCTCCAAAAACCCGCAATACTTGTTGTTTGTCCATGTTTTTAAAAAAAAAAAATAAAGGTAAATAAATACTGTAATAAATTGTACTGAATATTGTAAAACACTACAATTAGGCTGTACTGGAATAAACCGGTTTTATTAAGTAGAATGTACAGCGTTTACCTTGGAATCAGATCATCGACTCCACTGGCTAACGCGCAGGTCCACTAGCTATCGCTATCGAGTGACACACGGGATGCTGGACCGCCGAGACGTTTACGCCGTTTACTAGTGCGTTCGCTACGCTAACTAGCGGTCGGGGTCTGAAGCTTTTGTCTGAATCCGAATTTTAGCTCATAACTCAAGCAAAGCAATCAGCATCAAAAACTTTTAGCTCGTAATCAACGAAGTAAACTTAAGTCGAAGCTCTCTTTAAAACTTGTTAGTTGGGAAACTCTAAGTACCACTCTTACTTAGTCTGTTCTGGATTTCATTTTAAACAGGAGTCTTATTTTTCTCCTATTATTGTATTATATGAAAGCATGTGAAATTCCCCAATTTTTTTCCCTCCCTATTGATGTAATTATCAGAACGATTGTGCCCCAAATTCCCAATTGTTCAGTCAGAGGGTCTAAGATACCAAATCTCCAGCCCCCCCCCCCCCCCTTCATTCTTATCTGAAATTCTTATTCTGATTGTGAAATCAGTGATATCTCAATCAGTTTCTGATTGATTTGGACGAATGCCCCATTTTATTTGGACGAATGCCCCACCAAGCCAGGTAGCCCGACTACCCCTGCACACCAAACTGGATTTTTGGTTTTTCATTTGGTTTTCTGTCCCACATCCCCCTGCATTTAATCAACCCCCATCATTGGTTATGAGTTATGACAGTTAATAAATTAATTGGAATAACAAATATAACGCAGGTCTTTCGGTTGTAAGTAAATCAGTGTAAATAAATTCCTAGACCCCGTTTAACACACACCTTTAGTGTGTACCTGTTTCTTTTAGTGCCCGCTTATATGTCCCCTTAGTCTAAACACCGACTGGGGGGCACTACCGCTACGACGCTTGGGCGGGGTCACCAGGCTAAGTTTATTCAGCCAGTTTGTTGCAGATCTGCTGTTACTGTACTGCACGCGGGTTACAGTCGCCTCACGTCCGCGCGGTTAAACGCTAGCGGCTTTAAATCAACCCGGTATGTAACGGCGGGAATAGTGTTATTCATATTATAATCATATTAGTCATGGGTTTCATTTAACAAAGAGGCTTTTACATTAATTATTCAGCAGCACCTAGAATAGCACTCGATGCAGCAAATCCTGTTATTTTATTTGTCAGTTATTTTATTTGTCAGTTATTTTATTTGTCTGGCTGGGAGGTGATGGAACTGTAATTTGTGTGCAGGAAGTGAGAGATTTTATCACAAATTTAATTCGCTGTAGAATGAATGATGTAGCTCAGTGGTTTGGGTGTTGGGCTGGTGATTAGTTTAATTCCCTTGACCACCAAGCTGCCACCACTCGGCCCCTAAGCAAGGTCCTTAATCCTAAAATACTCGGCTTTACAATTGTGTTGATGGTACGTCCCGCTGGATAAGTGTGTGTGCGCCGAATAAAAGAGAACTACTCTGACTGTGCAAAGAAAATCTAGCTCCGTTCTTCATTTTCACCCATTTCAACCATTTGCACCTCCAGATAAGTCACGTCTCTGATTAGAACCCATCTCCTTCGATGTGTTGGGAAGAGTTTTATAGAAAAATCCTGGGCTTCATCAGCAGATATGGGTTGGTTACATGGGTCGGTGTGGAGGTGCCGCTGAGAGCGCAGTGAAGCTCTGGTGTGAGCCGTCTGATGGGTCTGCCTTATAAAGCATTAATGATTCACTGCAGCGGTTCAGGAGGAGCTTCAGATAATACTCACTGTGGGAATTCCGGATCATAGAGAGTCGGCTGGAGAATTCCTGCTGGGAAAACTGGGAAAACAGAACATTCCAGAGAGAGAGAGAGAGAGAGAGGGGTGATGAGTGTGATGGACAGGAGGAATATCAAAGCTCTGAGTTAATGCTTATGTTTTTCTTCTCTTGTCTGTCTTTCTGTCTGTCTGTCTTTTTCTATCTCTCATCCTTTTTTTTCTGTATGTCTTGATTCAATAGAAGAAAAAAAAAATCTAATCCTCAGACAGACAAAAACACCGCAGATAACTAACGGCAGCTTGTAATAAACAGAGGAACAAAGTGTGTGTGTCTGGGTGTGTGTGTGTGTGTGTGTGTATGTATGTGTGTGTGTGAGTGAAAGAGAGAGACCAAGAAATAGCGAGAAAGAGGCTGTGATGCCACGTACCCATCTGGTTCTTGTTTGGAAGATAGTAAGCATTGAGCGCCTGGGGTGGAAGAAGCCACCTGTGGAAAACACACACACACACACACACACACACACACACACACACACACACACACACACACACTGTTTATTGGGCTTGATTTATAAACTAAAAGCTGCACATACACTAATTAACTGATTAATATAAAATATTAGTGAATGCTGTGCATATGTGATGGCACTCTTTATTAATGACTATAGTGAACTTTAATTCACATCAATTTACACAATTCACACAAATGTTTACTAAAAACCTATCACTTTTTTTTTATCACTTTTTTGGAGGGTGAGTCTCGCTAATCACTCATCCTCTAACCAATAAGAAAACTGATCACACACTTAGGGTTCTGTGTGTGTATTAGTTGTCTTTTAATGAATTATAAATATTTATCTTTTTCGGAAACAAACGTAATTATTTATATAATATTATAATCATACTTTTAAGGACTGATTGCGTCCGTTAAATCTGATTGTCTGGTCAATTCTGGACTAGCGGACTTTGTTCACTATGTACAGGCGTATTGGTATTCCATCCGGACACACACCCGGTGTCCAATGGTTCCGGGACCGTTAGTCTAAGTTTCCCTGTATAATAAATGACCCTGCTGGTAGCTCGTTTCAGTAAGTGTCTTTTGCCGCTACCACCGTTTTACGGATTTGCCACAATGTAAGGTTACCCTTTTTTTATCCCTTAAAACGGGTCGTAATAAAGTCATTTCATTCAGTTTATTTACTAGATGTTTTTTTTATTATTATCCATAAACAATAAAATATAAAAATATATTCTGATCAAATATTTTACAATCATTTATGATTATCGATTGGGGTGATGGGGTTTCGTTGTGCTTATTTGAGGTCAATTTTTAGTCCATCAGAAATGTGTGTGTGTGTGTGTGTGTGTGTGTGTGTGCAATGTTCTTACGTCGTCTTGTCCACTTCCTTGTGGATTTTGCTGATGGACATTTTTATGTTGTACTTGACGCTGTTTCAGGATGTTTTTAAAGTACGTCTTCTCGTTCACGTCAAACTTCAGGGAAAAAAAACACGTAAAAATAAAAAGAAAGTGAATAAAGAAGAGAGCAATAAAAAAAATCAGATTTATATCTTTAATCTTTATGTTCTGTTAAAAGCAAACTGTTTTTATCATGTGCAATAAAACTAGAGGTTCCTCCTGAACTCCACAGTACGTCAGATCCTCATCTCATATCAACCAATGTAAAAATAATGCTGAATAAACCTGAGGTTGAGTCTATAACTCGGATAAATACAGGTGGGATTTAGACTGATTGACCTCAGACACAAAAGTTTCAGGCTGACTTTAGGTGGAAATGTAAAAAGTACATTAACTTCAATGGAACAGGAACTTTTCCGACTGTGGACAGGATGTCATCAGCGCTATGGCTGGGAATTAAACTTAGTCAAGTGGGTTGAAATGGGGTTTGGACACAATGTCCTTACAGATGCACAGTTTGTCTGTGTGGGTCGGCTCGAGCTCAGACGGACTTCCTCTGATGGTGAGGTGTTTATAATAAATTACTATTAAACAACAGGTGGAAATAAAAATACCATTGGAGTGGCTGGTAATATTACACCTTTTTTCGTAGATTTAAGGCAAAAAAATCCGGCAGGAACATTTCTCTCTGTTCCCGTCTGTTATTTAAAAAAAATCTAAAACAAGTCATTTTGTACAGAACATAAAGGTTAAAGAGATTCGAACCCGAGAATTGCAGTGAATTACCCCGTATTCCTGATCAATGAGCTCCGGCTTTAACAGAAAGTCTGGATAACCCGTCATCACCATCATGTACTGGAGCTGAGAGAGAGAGAGAGACAGAGACAGAGAGAGAGAGAGAGAGAGAGAGAGAGAGAGACAGAGAGAGAGAGAGAGAGTGAGAGAGAGAGAGAGAGAGAGAGAGAGACAGAGAGAGAGAGAGAGAGACAGAGAGAGAGAGAGAGAGAGAGACAGAGAGAGAGAGAGAGAGAGAGAGAGAGAGAGAGAGAGACAGAGAGAGAGACAGAGAGAGAGAGAGAGAGACAGAGAGAGAGCAGAGAAGATAGAGAAGGAGAGCACAGAAGAGAGAACAGAGAGAGAGAGAGACAGAGAGAGACAGAGAGAGAGAGAGAGAGAGAGAGAGAGAGAGAGAGAGAAGAGACAGACTCCATTAGCAGCTCGGTTTGTTGATGCAAATCCTGTTTTCTTTTAGTTTTTTAATCTCTGTGGACTGAAATTACTCTGTATGTGCTTTTAGATAGTTGTTGTTTATTTTTCCACCTTAGCCCTCGCTGCCTCTTTGGTTTCCTCGTCCATCCAGTCGAGCTCCTGCAGTCTGATATCCAGCGAGTGCTTTATGTCCTCCACCAGGTCCTGTACCTGCAAACGACCGGTCATACGTAAAACAGAGGACGAGTTTGAAAATAAGGTTTGATTATTAGAGAATTGTATGTACAATTAACACTTAAACACTTGGATTACGTATTTTTTACAGGAATGTTGATAGGGTGTCCTGCAGACTTTAGCTCCAACCCTAACCAAACACACCTGAACCAACGAATCAACGAATCTTACAGGTCAAGTTGGAGCTAAACTCTGCTGGACACCCTGACCCTCCAGGACCGAAATTGCCTACTCCTGGGCAACATGGTAGCCTTGTTGGTGTAGCCCGAATATACGGTGCGCTGGTCATTCCCGAGATCAAATCCCGGCTCGTTGAAATTTACATTTACAGCATTTGGACGTTCTTATCCGGAGCGACTTAAAGTTTTCTTTCTTTTATACAACTGAGCAATTGGGGGTTAAGGGCCTTGCTCAGGGGCCCAGCAGTGGTGGCTTGGTGATGCTGGGAATCGATCCCCTGTCTTTCTGGTATCAGTCCAACACCTTAACCACTAAGCCACCACTTTCCAGTTAACCTTTCCTGATCCCACCTTCCTTTTCTCTCTTTCACTCCACTTACGGTCTGATCTGCCCAACGGAATATAAACAATAGGAAAATATCCTAAATAGACCCTGTGCTGGTGGGCGGAGACTCTAAAACACAAATTAGAGCTCATCATAACGTTCCAGCTATTCGTTTAGAGCCAGTTGGTCAGATTACATTTGTAGAATCACATGATTATAAATGTTATTATAAATAAATTACGTGTAGTGTTAATGTTTAACTGCATTAATACGATTCTTCTGTTGAACATTAACATGGGAGTATTTTAAAAGACGACTTGTTGATGAGATTCCTAGTAGCAGCTGATGTCTTTCGGTCTGGTCTACATGCTGACCTGGGAAAGTCTGATACAGAAAACCAGAAAATCCCACATTGTTTTGATCCATTTCGCTCTATTTTATCTCTCCATTACAGAAAAGCACCGAGGAAGAGAAAGGACGGAGAGAGAGAGAGAGAGAGTGCAGGGAGCAAGGGGAAAGAGAGATCACATTAAGGTGGGGGATTAGGAGGGAGACAGTAAGGGATTAGTGCAGAGACATAGAGACTGGATGAGAAGGACGAGATGAGATAGGAATAAAAATGTGTTGGACAAAAAAAAAAAAAAAGACAGCTACGGTGTAACCCACACACCTTTATCGACCCAAAGACCAGAACTTTAAATAATACTGACACACACATCATCTGAAAGGTACCGATACACAGCCACCAACGAGCATTGACGATTTTACATGCGTTTGAAGGGTACAGTATGATCTGCCCTCTCCACCCTCAGGGACTTGCCTTGGTTTTGCTGCGAGAGGAGAAGTGTGTCTGCACAAACAGGGCACCCAGCGCCATGCCGAAGTGTTTGTTGGCCTGACTGAGACACAGCCGATTAAGCTCCTGCTGTCGTTCGGTTCCATCGATCTCGCGGGAGAACTCGTAGATTGTGCTCCGAAAACCTGTGGATAGATGCTCGCTCAGCGCCGCTACGATTCTCCACAGCATGTAGTTATGCAGAACTCTGGAAAGGGTGAGAGGGTAAGAGAGGGTAAACTTGTGTCAAAAACTGCTATTTTATGTTAGCATATGTTCTAAAACTCAAATCCCTTCTGGGAAAGCATGACGGACCCCCTCGTGGCTCACACCTTGTCACGAGAGGGCCAGAAGGTGGCGTGAAAACTGGCTCTGTTCCCCGTGTGCTGAAAACCCGAGCTACGCCTCTGAAGAACGAATACACATTGCGAATACACCACAGTCTGAGCGGCTATTATGGAAAAGTAATTAACAGCTTTTGACCAATCAGGAGGCAGGATTCATTTGCAGGGTGGTGTAAATCTCATTAATGCGCCTAAAAAGAAGCCGAGCCAAACGAGCGCCTGAACGCTCGAGAAAGATTAAGTCCTAATTAATTACTCCAGGATGTAAACAGATGGAAAATGTCACAGAGAACAAAACAAGCTCTCGCTCATTCTTTCTCTCTTTCTCTTTTGTGCGCTCATGTCGGCTCTTTTGCCGTGATGTCATCCCTCGCTTCTGACACGCAGACAGCATTTTAATCATAAATGTGCTTTTTCTTGGCTCGATGCCGGTTTTCCTGTGCCAACAAAGCACTTACAGAGCCCACTTAATGCAGAGGGAAGAGAGGAATGGAGGGATGAAAAGGAGAGGGGACCTTGTCTTTCCCCCAGTCCTTTAAGAGAGGGGGCAGGAGAGCATGAAAAACAAGATATATATATATATATATATATATATATTGTGAAAAAAAGTGTCTAAAATCTGGGCGCAGCCTAAATCTGGGTGGAGCCTGAATCTGGGTGGAGCCTGAATCTGGGTGGGGCCTGAATCTGGGTGGGGCCTGAATCTATCACACTGTATAATAGGAACATGTGTGATGTGTCAATGTCAATACAATAAAAATAGCATATTGACAAAAATTGCAAAATAAGCACTAAGCACACACACACACACACACACACACACACGTAGGCTAAAATTGAAATGCCAGTGTGAACGCTGGTGTCCTGCCAAGTTTAGCTCCAACTTGCCTCAACACACCTGCTAGAAAGTTTCAAGTATACGTTAGCAAGACCATCTCCAGGTTACGTATGGAACCATGGTTTCCTTTTATGACTTTGGTCTTGTGAAATCCATCCAATCAGAAAGCATTACATCACGGGCAGGTGACATTCACGACCAGGAAGTGATGCTATATAGACTTGAGTCGCGATACACTCATTTGTACACTTTACCTTACATTATAATATACATTATAAACATTTATAAAACATCCACACATTTGGTTGCTACATTAATGATTGCTTAAATCTGTCTGGTATCACATACCTGCAAGCTTCTACACTCCTACAGAGCGATGTGATAATTATGTATGTATGAAATCTATAGCCTGAAATTATAACTATAAGTGAAAAAAAAAGGCTAAAGAGAAAAACTCTGCTATATAATTAATGCAAATTAGCTTCGGGAAGCCAGACAGTGTCATGTGCTGTAATTTTTTTAGGATGTTCCTATAACCACAAACAAAGATGGCAAAATGTCATGCTAATGCTAAAATGCTACAGATTTTCACTGCTAGAATCAAGTCAGCTGAAACATGAATAAACACTGGGGTGGTTGTCTGGAAAGCTGTTATTCGGAAGGTGAACGTATTCGTGACTGATGTTATTCCCAGTCAGCATTAAGAGACGCTGTCTTTGCTTCAGAGAGGAAAATAAATAAATAAATACGGCACAGAGCAGCAGCAAAAAGACAGAAAGCGATAAAACATAAAGAGAAAATGCCAAAAATCTTTTTTTCAGCATTATTTAAAAAGAAACCTGCGGAGAATCTCGGCAGTCTGTAAGATCCCCTCATAAAAAAAGGAGAGGAAAAAAGATCAACCCGAAGACGCACACAAAAAGTCATCCCTCCCTCTGTACTGGCAAGTGGCACAGATGAAAGCCCATTGGATGGAGCGTCAGACATCACCATGGTGATGATGATGATGATGATAATAACAGTGATTAAGATGGAAAGTTTCATTGTGTGCATATTATAGGCTATAATGTGTTATTATAGGAGGGGGAAAAGACAAGAACTGAAAAACAGGAAGTAACTGATCTGTCACATGTCGAGCCAGAAACAAGATTTTATTTAAGCTCAATTAAACCAGAGAAACTTTAAACTACAAAAGCTTCACAGAATAAACACAATTCTTAAAGTAGATCTTTTAGTTCAGTTTTGTTTTTTTGTTTAGTAGTAAATCAAATTTTTCTTCATAAAAAGTTGTATTTTTTATTGTTATGTTTTAACTAGTGGTTAGAAGGTCACAGGTTCGATTCCCCTGCAGGGGTGTTTCTGTGTGGAGTTTGTATGTTCTCCTTGTGTGTGTGTGTGTGTGTGTGTTTACTCCGGGTTCTCCGGTTTCCTCCTACAGTCCAAAAACTTATATGTTAGATTGATTGGTAAGTCTAAATTGCCCATAGGAGTGAGTGTGTGTGTGTGTGTGTGGCCCTGTGATGGACAGGGTGTCCCCCTCCTGTCTTTTACCCTTTCAGAGACACTGGTTTAGACTCCAGCAGATCCCTGTGACCCCGAATTAGGGAATAAGCGGTTATAGAAGATAGATGAATGAATGAATAATAAATATAATTAAATAATTAATCTATGTTGTAAAATATGAAGTTTCTTTTAAAATGTTTTCTGTATTTTTAATTTTCTATATTCTCCAGTTTGAGACTCACACATACACAATTGATCCGGAATAAGTGCGATTCACTCATATTTATCTTAAAAAAACAAAAACACTAATGCGCAGAGACAGATGGTATAATACTCAGCATTGAATAGCTGTCAGTCAGCCAGAATATACACACACACACACACACACACACACACACACACACACACTGCATTAAGGTCCCCAGAGTCCAGGAGTCAGCGGTAAGACTTGACTCGCAAAGTCTTCTCTCTTGGGCTTGAGTGTTATCCTTATTTGCTCTGTGTGTGTGTGTGTGTGTGTGTGTGTGTGTGTGTGTGGTTAAATGGGGCAGGCGTGGGTCGATACTAATCAGCTGTGCATGGTAGAAGGGTCAAATAACAGTGGAACCAGACTGCAACCAGTCATGCACACACACACACACACACACACACACACCAACTGAATAAAGTTAGTCCATACACATTATTGGATCAATATTATACACAGTCCCCATTGATCTTTCAATAATGATTTCTTTCTCTTTTATTCTTTCTCTTATTTTATGGTCTACCTTTTTGACGTGGTCTTGATGATGTCCGAGACTCTGTGCATGTAGTCTGTGGCCAGGACCACAATCTCTTCTTCCTCGGAGAAATGATCGTGGAATATT
>VCAZ01000018.1:162815-190315 GCA_005784505.1 Bagarius yarrelli
GCCCTTATTTCCCCATCACCCGTTTCATTTTTTTTTTTTTGTTCTATCGCTCTATCCTAAAGTTGTTTGGATTGATTTCTGACACTCGCCTGTCGGGGGCGGGAAGCCCTGAAACTCCAGCAAAGCGATCGATCAGAAAGTGGCAGAAAGACTTTAAGAAATAGAGTGCACATATTTATTCACGCTTCTAGCAAAAGTCAACGGTTTGCAGAGTTGGTCTTGCTAAATCACATAGCAACACGAAATCCTCAGGAAAAAGCTTCTCCTGCACTTTATCTTTGCCCGTGATAAGGAGTTTTATTTTGATGTAGTGCAGGAAAACGGACAGAAGGGAAAAAAATGCCTGGAATAAGATGAAGAATTGAGAGGTTTAGATTGGACGCGGTTTATATTTGATGTTTTCCATGATTGGTTGTTTTTTTTTAATTTCATATGATTTGTTACGTTGAAGTGTGTTGACCTCTCTCAGCCACCGTACCAATTCTACAAGGACAGCATTTCAGTTGGAAAGACTAGCAAAAAGAGTAGATATGCCTAGATCAGGAGTCGGCAACCTTTACTACCCGAAGAGACATTTGGGCCAGTTTTCCAGTGAAGATAGAAACCAGGAGCCACAAAGCTCTTTTGACGTCTAAAATAAAGAATGTCTCACTCCTATTCTAAAGCGTGGTGGGGGAAATGCTATAGTTTGGGGTGTATAGAAGCTAGTACACTTGGTAAACTGTAAAATTGGAAATACATTTTGAAAATGATAGCACAGTAGTTAAAGTGTTGGACGAGCTGGGTTCGATTCCCAGCACCACCAATTGCTCAGATGTATAAAGGAGATAAATGTGGGTTGCTTAGGGTAAGGACGTCTGCCAAATGCTGTAAATGTAAATATGGAAATTCTCCCGAGTCAGACTTCTCCATCAGCCAGAAAACATTTTCAGCAAGATAACAACTCCAAACACACCACAACGAAGACTGGGGATTTCCTCGAAGCAGAGGAGGACTAAAGTACTAAACTGGCCACCACAAAGTTCAGATCTAAACCGGATTGCGCAGCTCTGGGAGGTGATGGAACGCAGGCGTCCATTAGGAACTAAAGAACCTTCTGCGGCGAGTCTGGGGAAAAATCCAAGTTCATGTTTGCATGGAGCTACTCGACAGCATGCCTGGGAGACAGTGATGGTTTTGATAGCTGTGGAAATGTTGTCAGACTGACAGTTGTTTCTGTGCTTGATTGTAAGCTACTACATACCTTGCTATTAAAGTTATGACATGATCCAGATGAATAATGATGGGTTCTCATTCATCTGAGTGAAGAGGAGTATTTTATTACTGTTTTCTAAGCGATAGAGAATAAACTGTGATGACGTGAGAAATTTTAAAGGTGTGGGAATACATTTAGATTTGACTGTATTTGCATGTCTGTCTGTGGGTCTTTGTCCATCTATAGTTTATAAATAAGGACAGCGAATGGAGGAGAAGATGTGGTTTTCTCTGTCCATGAGGGGGTCCATTAATATTGTTTCTACAGGTAATACACACACTCATATATACACAAAAATACTCATACACACACACACACACAATCATATACACAATAGAGTTGCGAATTTCCATTAATGTCTTTATTCAAACACCAATCATTTATTGATGAATCGTTACTTTTTATCTGCTGCCAGCCGAAAGCATGAGAAGGTTTTTAACAATAAAAATCTTTATTTCAAGAGGAAAAATTCTGTTTTAGACGTCATCTGAACATCTGAGAGGAAACAATTGCTGCACTCAACCACGTTATGTTACCACGTTACACAGAACAACGATAATAAAACAGCGCACGCTCGATTGGTCATTGCCGTTACATCGATATTGTAATCTTTACGAAGAACTTGGTAGATTTTTTATGGTTTAATGGTTGGAAATGTCTGAGTGAAATTTTTTTCTTTGCATATCCCATCTCAGTAAGTTGGTGTGGCAGTGGTGGGGCTTGAACCCAAATCCTTCTGGTCTTCAGATCAGCGCCTTCAGGTTTACTTTCAATTCCTATGGCAGTATATTACATTTACCTTTACAGCATTCGGCAGCCTTACAGTCATCCCTTTTATACAACTGAGCAATTGAGTGTTAAGGGCCTTAATCAGGGGCCCAGCAGTGGCAACTTGGTAGTG
This sequence comes from Bagarius yarrelli, assembly GCA_005784505.1. NCBI lineage: Eukaryota > Metazoa > Chordata > Actinopteri > Siluriformes > Sisoridae > Bagarius > Bagarius yarrelli. The sequence continues at coordinate 164,972 of VCAZ01000018.1, forward strand.
CTGGGAATCAAATCCAGATCTTCCAGTTAGCTGGCCAACACCTTAACTACTGAACTACCACTTCCCATATGTATTTCCAAGTCTACTAGCTTCCGTACGCCCCACACCATAGCATTTCCCCCACCATGCTTGGTGGTACTGGGAATGAAATCTCTGATCTCCCAATTAGCAGTCCAACACCCTAACCACCGAGCTACCACTTCTGCATTCATTACATATGATTAACAAATTTCAGGGTCAAGAGAATACATTAGCAACCTTACAGACTTCATTCCTTCAGATAAGGAACAGATTTATATTAGACATTTATTAGATCAGATCTGTTTTTCTCATGTCCCACCACTCCTGACTCCAACACTTCATCCACACACACACCTCCACACTGGAGTAGGACACTTGGACATAAACCCTCTGCATATGTTTATTCACAATAATTTAGAATCTACACTTTGGAGCGATTTTGTCCTGTGGTGTATTAGAAGGAAAGTCCTGATGGAAAGCAGACAGTAGGTGGAGTTACAAAGCTTTGAAGGAATCATGAAGAATGATGGGTTCACGTACACACACACACACACACACACACACACTTCCTTCCCAGACTACATAAAGTTCTCAGCAGATGCGTGTATGTTCTCATGCCAAACTAAAGTTGGAAAGTAGACGGGGAGTGAATATAAATCTTTAGAACAAAAAGAGAACAAACTCTTAAATGTGTGTGTGAGTGTGTGTGTGTGTGTGTGTGTGTGTGTGTGTGTGTGTGTGTGTGTGTGTGTGTGTGTGCGAATGTTGGAGGGGGCTACAGGACAATTTATGAAAATGGATCCTTATGTGCTTTAGAGCGAACTCTGATGCCTTTACCAGGCCCTCCTGGTGTGTGTGTGTGTGTGTGTGTGTGTGTAAAAGAAAACAAAGGTGTTTCAGATAAAAATTGGAAAGCTTTGTTGACAGATGTTCCCCTCTCCAGTCAATATGTCATTTACACACTAAATCATTGTCACACTCTTCATCACACCTATTTACATTGTAATTTACACCCACAACTTCATCTACACCATCATCCACAACTTCATCCACAACATAAACACCTACCTACATCACCTACATCACCACAAACACCTACATCACCTACAACATAAACACCATCATCCACAACTTCATCCACAACATAAACACCATCATCCACAACTTCACCTACAACATAAACACCATCCACAACTTCATCCACAACATAAACACCATCATCCACAACTTCACCTACAACATAAACACCATCCACAGCTTCATCTACAACATGATCTACACCATCATCCACAGCTTCATCTACGACATGAACAACACCACAAAACTTTATCTACAGCATGATCTTATCCATTATCCATAACTTGATATACAGTCACAGCTGGAGCTTCGGATTTAGTGTCATTTACAATATTTATTGATGATTTCACTGACAGCTTCAATCCACAGCGTCTGTCTACAGCCTCATTCACAACTCCATCTATAGTTTCTCATTTACACCCTAAGCCACAATTTTTATCTACAACATGATCCATAGCACCATCCACAACTTTATCTACAGCCTTTATCCACAAATTAACTGCCCAGTCCACGGAATCATCCAGAGACTAAATCTACAACGTCAATCTACAGCCTTAACCTACAGCCTCATTTTACAGTCTTATTCTACAGCCTCAATTTACAACCTCAATTTACAACCTCATTCTACGGCCTCAATCTACAACCCTAATCTACAGCCTCAATCTACAGCCTCATTCCACAGCCTCGATTTACAACCTCATTCTACAGCCTCAATCTACAGCCTCATTCCACAGCCTTGATTTACAACCTCATTCTACAGCCTCAATCTACAGCCTCAATACACAGCCTCATTCTACAGCCTCAATCTACAGCCTCAATCTTACAGTCTCTCATTTCTACAGCCTCAATTTACAGCCTCATTCTACAGCCTCATTCTACAGCCTCAATCTACAGCCTCATTCCACAGCCTCGATTTACAACCTCATTCTACAGCCTCATTCTACAGCCTCATTCCACAGCCTCGATTTACAACCTCATTCTACAGCCTCAATCTACAGTCTCATTCTACAGCCTTGTTTTACAGCCTCATTCTACAGCCTCTATCTACAGTCTCATTCTACAGCCTTGTTTTACAGCCTCAATCTACAGCCTCAATTTACAGCCTCAATACACAGCTTCATTCTACAGCCTTATTTTACAGCCTCAATCTACAGCCTCATTCTACAACCTCAATCTACAGCCTTAATCTACAGCCTCATTTTACAGCCTCATTTTACAGCCTCAAGCTACAGCCTTAATCTACAGCGTCATGATGCAAACGTCTACAGCCTTCTTTAGTGTCAACTATGACCTCTTCTATAACCTCACCTACTCCAAAGAGGTAAGTGGTGGTTGGAGTTATTAGCCTCATCTACAACTGAAAAATGAGGTTTCAGTAGATCACATGATCGAGTGTAGCGGTGCAGGGTAACTACAGCCGCTATTAACTCTTTTATACCCCGTAAGTTCCTGACGGACGCTGGCGGTAGCTCATGTCGCTATACCCTGAAGGCGGGCTGTCACAGAACGTCCACATTTGATTGGCTGATGATTCTGTCGCTAATAATCTGAAGTGCTTCTTCAGACCTTTTTAGACAATGTAGGACATTGAATTTTTATAGTGTTATTTTTAAAAAACATCTTTGTTAAAATTGGACACACACACACACACACACACACACACACACACACTAGGTTTTTCTCTTAAAAAAAAAAGAATGTAAATTTGTACACAAAGAGTACGAGGCTAATGGATTAGATCTCTTTTCATCTGATAAATGACCATTTACTAAAGCATGACAGGACGCTACACACACACACACACACACACACACACACACACACAGAATATAAAAAGCCACTTAGCCACATTTATAAGCTCTTCAGGCTTCTCAAAATTTCATACAAACACACACACACACACACACACACACGCACGTTTTGCCATTGTGTAATGCGAATCAGGGTGTGTGCTTATATTATATTTTAAATTAGCATTACTTTTTTTAAATAATAACAAATAAAGACCGGGGTTCGATTCTCAGCACCACCAATTTACCACTGTTGGGCCCCTGAGTGAGGCCCCTAACCTCAACTGCTCAGTTGTGTAAATGAGATAAATGTAATTCGCTCTGGATAAAAACGTCTGCCAAAACGCTGTAAATGTAAATTCCTTCATTTTTCTTTCAATTATTTCTTCTTTCTTTCTTCCATTCTTTCTTTCTTTCTTTCTTTTTTTCTTTCTTTCTTCCATTCTTTCTTTCTTTTTTTCCTTCTCTCCTTTATTCCTTTCTTTTTTTTTGCTTTTTCTCTTTTTTCATTCTTTCTTATTTTCTTCCTTTTTGCTTTCCTTCTTTTATTCTTTTCATTTTCTTTTTCTTTCTTTCTTTCTTTCTTCTTTCTTTTCTTTCTTTTCTTTCTTTCTTTCTTTCTTTCTTTGCCTTCTTTCCTTTATTTATTCCTTCCTTTTTTTCTCTCTTTTTTCATTCTTTCTTTTTTTTGTGTTTTCTTCTTTGTTTTCTTTTTTTTTTTCTTTCTTTTCTTTCGTTTTTATTTCGAATTCTTCGGAATAAATGTTTTTTGGGAAAGGTATTAAAACTGTCAGTAAGAGTGAATATAGCATGACGTATAAACGGGTAAAGTGGTAGTTCAGTGTTTAAGGTGTTAAACCGCTAATTGGAAGATTGGGGGTTTGAATTCCAGCACTATCATGTTGCCACTGTTGGGCCCCTGAGTGAGGCCCCTAACCATAATGTGTTCTTCACTATCTATTTATAGTTTGTTTACAGTAACGGCGACTGCAGACATCATTAAGAGAAGCTAAGAACTGAAAACCGATTTTTTTTTCCCGTAAAAGTGAATTGCGGGGACAGCGGGGACAGCGGGGACAGCGGGGAACCCTAACAGCACAATGATGTTCTAACAAATCACACAAACCGCGGGTTCATTTTTTATTCATAGAAAAGAATAAATAAATCTGAGAACATTTTAATTAATAAATCATGCGTTTATGGAGTATTTTCTGTCAGACCGGCTGAAGGAGCAGGTGGGAGTAATAATAATAATAATAATAATAATAATAATAATAATAATAATAATAACCTCACAGGGGGTTAAATATCATCACAGACGCTTCAAATGTCCACTAAAAACAGCAAAAAAATCATTTTTGTATAAATTTAAGAGTTAAGAATTATTTAACAATTATTTTACAAAACAAAAAAAACGCGCCAAAAACAGGCACGTGCGAGAGTTTATCATCTCAGACATGAAACATTTTCACATTAAGCATTTATTTCAACATTTTAAAACAGTTTAACTAAAAATAATAATCATCATAATGATAAATTATTTATTTGGACGAAAATTTAATCTCAGGCTGTGTTTTTAGCTTTACAAAAGAATCGAATGAAACCGGCACGCGACTTTAAAGCGCGCCAAAAAGAAGCTCAGCCGTGCGCTCGCACTTCAGTGCACACTGATCCGCGGCACGAGATCCCGGAAGTCTGAACGGAACACTGCGAAAATCAGCACGAGGGTAAAATAAACTCCTGATTTAGAGATGATACTGTTACTTACCTGAGCTCAGGAGTCGCGTGCTTATTAATGGTACAGGTCCAGTCGGGCAATTTAAAGAAGAAGAAGAAAAAGAAGAAGAAGAAGAAGAAGAAGAGAAAGAGTTACTAACGACTCCTCAATTAACGCACACGAGCCGAAACGTGCGTGTTGAAGAAGACTGCGTATGTGTGCTCGGTCAAGGGAGCACGAGGGACACCGTCTCTCTCTCTTTCTCTCTCTCTCTTTCTCTCTCTGTCTCTATCACTCCCTCTCTCTCTGTCTGTCTGTCTGTCTGTCTCTCTCTCTCTCTCGCCGTGTGCGTGCGCGCTCGCTCGCGAATTACCGCACACACACACAGTTATAAAGCAGGTCGGGAGTTAATTGTACATTTTTCCCGCCCACATTTCCGCCTCATTAAGTATGCAAATAAACTCCATTACGGACCGCCCATAACGCACGAGCCTAAATAAAAACCTGTTTGATCATTTAGACGCGCGTGATTTCCTGACCAAGAGGAAATGAAAAAAAAACGTCCGTGCGTCTGAGGCTCGCGCTCTGCCTTTGTGTGTGTGTGTGTGTGTGTGTGTATGTGTGTGTGTGTGTGCGTGTGTGTGTGTTTGATTTAATCGCGTCTCTCGGTGAAATGAAAGTTCACTACCACGTACCGCAAACATTTCGCACGCGCTACGATCCCCGGTGTGTGATGGGAGGAGTGAAGATGTTTATTACAGAGTAACATAATAAAAATAAATAAACAACAACAAAACAACAATACTAATAATATAATAATAAATAAATAAAAAACAACAACAACAATAATATAATAATAATAATAATAAATAATACAATCATAAATAATCAAAACAATAATAATAAATAATAATAATAAAACTAATTCAATAAATATAACAATAATAATAAAAATAACAATAGATATAAAATAATAAACATTAATAATAATAAATAACAATAATAAATAATAAATACCACATCATTTCTAAAAATAAATACATTTCTTTTCTTTCTTTCTTTTCCTTCCTTCATTTTTTTCTTTTTCTTTATTTTATCTCTTCTTCCTTTCCTTCGATTTTTTTCTTCTTTCTTTTCTCTCTTGCTGTCTTTCTGTCAGAAAATAGAATGGAAGTGTAGTGATTCGCTGTGCGGTTATTGGATGATTGGATGATTAGATAATTTGATGATTAGATGATTGGATGATTAAATGATTGGATAATTAGATAATTGAATGATTGGAGATGATTAGATGATTGGATGATTTGAATGATTAGATGATTGGATGGGGATTGGATGATTGGATGATTAGGATTGGATGATTGGATGATTGATGATTAGATGATTGGATGATTAGATGATTAGATGGTTGGATGATTAGATGATTGGATGATTAGATGATGATTAGATGATTGGATGATTAGATGATTAGAATGATGATTAGATGATTAGATGATTAGGATGATTAGATGATTTGATTAGGATTAGATTATGATGATTGATTTGATGATGGATGATTAGATGATTGGATGATTGGATGATTAGATGATTGGATGATTAGATGATTAGATGATTGGATGATTAGATGATTGGATGATTAGATGATTAGATGATTGGATGATTGGATGATTTAGATGATTGGATTAGATTAGATGATTGGATGATTAGATGATTGGATGATGATTAGGATGATTTAGATGATTGGATGATTGATTGGATGGGTGATGGATGGTTGGATGGATTAGGATGGTTGGATGATTGATGATTAGATGGTTGGATGGTTGGATGGTTGGATGATTAGATGGTTGGATGATTAGATTGATTGGATGATTAGATGATTGGATGATTGGATGATTAGATGATTGGATGATTGGATGATTAGATGATTGGATGATTGGATGATTGGATGATTGGATGATTAGATGATTGGATGATTGGATGATTAGATGATTGGATGATGGATGGATGATTGGATGATTGGATGATTGGATGATTAGATGATTGGATGATTGGATGGTTGGATGGTTGGATGATTAGGATGGATTGGATGATTAGATTGATGAATTCAGTTTGGATGATTGGATGGTTGGATGGGTTGGATGGTTGGATGATTGGATTGGGATTGGATGGTTGGATGATTAGATGATTAGGATGATTAGATGAGTGATGATGAGATGATGATGATTGGATAGTGGATGTTAGTTATTAGTTACTGTTTAAAATCAGTTTTGGACGTTTTCACTTTAAACTTCTACAAACTGTTTACTCAAAAGTATTTTAAACCCCCCTCCCCTCCCCCCGGAAACTCCGCCTCCCCTTTAATGAGATCAGATCCTTTATGAGGAAACCGTCACACAGCCGGAGGTCTGATACGTTAGATGGGTTGAAACATGGCGGTTTTTCCAGCACATCATTTCAGGAAAACAACTGAGGGATTTTTAGCTTTAAACCGAGTCTTAAATTCAGTAACAGCAGTAAACGTTGCACGAGGAAATGCGGAGAATTCCTGCAGGAAAATGTTGCATGTTCTTCACGCATGACCAGCTGGACTTTAATTTCCTACATGGTACCAAAAAAAAAACCCACTGGCGTTTGTGTGTGTGTGTGTGTGTGTGTGTGTGTGTGTGTGTGTGTGTGTGAGCTAGAGAGTGAGTGAAAAGGGTTATGTTGGTGTAAGTGGGTGTGGTTTAGTGACAGAAAGATGAGTTCTGTCACATCTCGTTATTATTCTGATGTCATCCCTCCCCACCTCCTCCCCTCCCCTGAGTGCATTTACAGAATTAAGTGATATCCTATAAAGATCTCTCTCTTTTTTTCTGTTTCTCTCTCTCTCTCTCTCTCTCTGTGTGTGTGTGTGTGTGTGTGTGTGTGTCTCTGTCTCTCTCTCTCTCTCTCTCTCACTCTGTTTCGCTCTCTTTCTCTTGCTCTCTCTCTGTCTCTCAACGATGGTAACTTGGTGGTGCTGGGAATCGAACCCCGATCTTCCAGTTAGCAGTCGAACACCTTCACCACCGAACTTCCACTTCACTGTAAAATATATTTTAGGAAATTGGTTAAAAATGTATATGAAATCGTGAAATACTAGAAGATGCTAGAAGCAGAAGGTTGGAAAAATAATTAGCTGATACATGGTACGGTGAGGTAATCTCAGGGAGTGGTTTCAAAATCACACACACACACTCACACACACACTCTCTCACACACACACACACACACACAGTGTGGTAGGTTTTTATCAGCAGGAACGTTCAGGTCACCAAGCAACAGTCCAACAAGTGCAATTTCCAACATTTGATGCTGAATCTAAAAAAACTAAACCCAGTGAAGAACCCGAAACTCCTCTGTGTATCTAAAGGAGGAGGAGAAATATGATTAAACGCTTGCTCAGCATCTGGCACACGTCAGCGCTGAGAGGAAGCGGTGATGAAATGGCGAAATTATTTTACGCATAAATACAACGACGCGGTGCTTTTAGTACATTACAGGCTCTAAAGTATGACATGGCAAAAAGTTTCCCACCCTAAAAAACTCAAATATTTAATACTCCTGTATATTAACAGAGTGGAAGTGGTGGCTCATAGGTAAGGTGAAGATTGTGGGTTTGATTCCCAGCTCCAACAAGCTACCACTGTTGGGCCCCTAAGTGAGGCCCTTTGAGTGCTGCTAAAGTTCAAATTGGACACGTTGATACGTTCATCACATCACATACAGAACTTCCAGCTTGCTAAAGCACCCGTCCTGCATCCCAGTGAGACAGTTTTACTCCAAAAACCAATAAGCGAAGGATAAATATGGTGGAAAACAAACAGATTCTGTTTCCTCCTCCGGTACCTGTGAGAAAATAATCCTGATTTCAGAATAATAACTTACGACCCAAAACACACAACAAACCTGATTAAGAGCGTCTCGGAGCGGAAGCCCCGTGAGATGTTTGCAGAATTAAATCAGCCACCTCGAACCACCAACACAATCATACCTGGAGTGTGTGTGTGTGTGTGTGTGTGTGACACTCACACAGGGACAAGAGAATTCCAACAAAATACCGAAACTAAACGCACAGATTAACATGGACTGATTAACAGATTATGGCTTGTCCGGGTTTTTTAGGGCTCGTCAGATCCCTAATGATGAGTTTGGTATAAAATGGACGTATAGGGGACATACTGTCACTCTGTCTTATTAGAGATAAATCTAAGAGTTTATTTTAACATCCTGTATTTTTATATTTCTGTAAAGAAGAGAGTCGCATAGCTAAAGACTCCACAGTGATGTGACTCACAGTGAGGTGACGCTTCCGCTTGAGTCATGTGACTGTATCGTCACATCACTGTGGAGTCACAACACTGTCCGCTGGTGAAACTACACACAAATCAAATGTTACATGACAAAAAAATCCATTTATTGATCGGAACGTGCCCTTACACACTGCGTGTCGATCCCATAGCCGTGATTTATGGGTTTAAAGACACGGCTTTTAAATTTAGTTACTTCTCCCGATCACTGAGAGAGTGTGTGTGTGTGTGTGGTTGTAAATAATGCCCCCTGTGGGAGTAAAGCCCATCAGAATATTAACCAGTGGGCTGGTGGGTGTGTCTCATTGCTGTTTCACTGATTAGCTTAGTGTTAATGTGATTGGATATCAGTTGGTGTAAAAAAAAAACTAGTTGCTTTTTGTGTGTGTGTGTGTGTGTGTGTGTGTGTGTGTGTGTGTATTTTACACAAATAAGTAAACAGCAAGTAGGTGTGTGTTCTCAACTAATTGTAACTACAGATGGTGTGTGTGTGTTTGTTGGGGGCAGCCATCAGGAATCTCTTCGCTGAACATATTAATCAATATGATAACAGTGTGTATATGTGTGTGTGTGTGTGTGTGTGTGTGTGTGTATTTATGTGTGTGTGTGTGAATGCATGCTAATAGGTAAATGCATTATTTAGCTGCAATAATACACAAAATGATATAGAAATTTTTAAATGGCTTCATAATGAAAGGTCAGTTTAGTCATTTGGGTCTGAATGAGACTTTTGACAAATACGGACTAATGAACACGAGTAAAGGGACAAATTCAGAAAGTTTATAAGAGTAGAAACAGAAGCAAAAACGAAACTGAAAAACAAGACAGAATTCGAGGCGTCTGTGGACGGAGCGCTGGATTGATTTATGAGACGATGTGTGGATTGAGTGGAAAGAGACGAATGGAGAGAATGAAACTTTACCGCGATGGAATAAAAAACAGGAATCGTTTTTGTCCTCTTGATGTAGAAAAATTAAAAAATGTCTGCAGAAAAAAGGTACGTAAATACCTTAACGAATCAGCTTTCAGCGTTAAAATTCAATATGGACGCTATATAAAGTTGCATGTTCTCTGATTGGACCTGTACTGGACCCTGATTCATGCATGGGACCCCCCTAACCAAAGTTTTAATGTTCATCAGTAGGTGAAGCAACGATACAGCGCCCCCTGGAGCAGGAAGGGTTAAGGGTCTTGCTCAAGGACCCAACAGTGGCTGGCTGGTGGTGGTGGTGGGGCTCGAATCCCCGGTCTTACATTTCTACATTTACATTTCTAGCATTTGGCAGACACCCTTACCCAGAGCGACTTACATTTATCTCTTTATGCAGCTGAGCAAATGGGGTTTAAGGGCCTTGCTCAGGGGCCCAGCAGTGGTAACTTGGTAGCACTTGGTCGGAATCTTACCGCCCGATCTTCCAATTACCAGGTGAACACCTTAACCACTAGACTACCACTCCCCCTGGTCTTCCTGATCTTTAGATCATCAACTCAGCGCCTTAACCATTTGAGCCTCCTCCACTGCCCCCATTCTTAGGTGTATGAGGCAATAGTATGCCCAAATCCAGATCTTATACCTCCACCCAGATTCTGAAGTACACATAATCTCCGAGCCCGCGGGAAAGACGACTCCTCATACTCAAAAATGGCGGAAGGCGAGAACGTAGCTTTAGGTACTTAAAGAAGAAAAAAACCCTGTCCTTGTTTATCTTCATCCAATGAAATATTTTCCAACTTTAAGTTCCCGCTTCTGTGATGTCGTATGTCACATGACAGTATCAACATGGCGGATGTAATAGCCGCATGTCCGAATTACTATTGTAAAACATTTTATCATCGAGTACGATAAGATTCCTGAAATGACATCATTCAGTGTAAAACCGACTGGCCTTTTTTAGCTGTTGTACAAAAAAAAATGTGTGTGTGTGTGTTTTAGTGGTATATGTTTTATTAACGCCCACTTCATTTGGTGTGTGTGTGTGTGTGTGTGTGTGTGGAGTGAGAGGAATGGAATAAGGGGTGCGCTTTTAGGCTCTCTGCTTAATTAAACAATACGTTTCAGGGAAAAACTGACTTATGCAAATATCGATAAACAAGGATAAGCACACACACACGCACACACACACACACTCATCCATTGGTTGGACGGCCGGCATGGTAACGAGCTATATCGCCATAACGACTGCGTGCGGGCGGCCCCACTGATGGAAGTGTCTGGATTATGAGGCTAAAAATCATCATGCTCAGGTAACCGAGTTGTTTGTGTGGGTAAGAAAGAAAAAGTAGTGGAAATAATTATAGAAAAAAAAACAAAAGAATAATTGCAGGAGAGAAAGAAAGAGAGGGAGAGCGAGAGAGAGAGAGAGAGAGAGAGAGAGAGAGAGAGAGGGAGAATTTACAGTCGACTTCACACTATTGGATGTCAATTGATTAAGGAGGTCATCTGAAAGTCGTTCTCTCTCTCTCTCTCTCTCTTTCTCTCTGTCTCTCTCTCTGGCTTGCTCTTTCTCTTGCTCTCTCTCTCCTTTCTCCCTCTCTCTGTCTCTCTCTGTCTCTCTCTCTCTCTCCTCGCTCTCTTTCAATCTCTTTATGAAAGTTTCTTGGACTAGAATTAAAACATCAGGCAATTAAAGACAACCTGCTGGACACACACACACACACACACACACACACACTTTTAGTTCCAGCTCGTAATTTTTATTCATTGTAATTAAAGCTTTACATGTCTTTGCACAGCCAGAACCCTGTAGAGAGAGACACACACACATACACAAGGAAAAACAGATGACGGGAAGAAAGATGGAAACAAGATTGAGAGAAAGAGGTGGAAGGAAAGAGAGAGCGAGAGAGGGAGGGAGAAAAATTAAGAGAGAGAGAGAGAGAGAGACATAAAAGAGATATTGGGAGAGAGATATTGAACAAGGGACAGAGAAAGACAGATTGATAAACGGTGATGAGAGGGGGGGTGGTGGAGCGAAACAAATAGAAAGAGAGAAGAAAGAAAGAAAGAAAGTAAAAGAGCAAGAGAAATAGATGGAGAGAAAGGGGGGAGATAGAGAGAGGGAGAGAGACATCAAACAAGGGACAGAGACAGATTGATAGAGAGAGAGAGAGAGAGAGAGAGAGAGAGAGGTGGAGCGAGGGAGTATAAGGCTTTGTTTTGAGAGGAAAGAAACATAAAGAAAGAGGGATAAATACGGAATTAGTTCGAGTTGAAGTGTTTTATAAAAGAATGAAATATAAATGATTGAGTGGAGAAGAAAGTCACGCACAGGAATTGATCTGATTCCACAACCAGCGACTCAACAAACCAATCAGAAGCTTTGATTGGGTCCCGTGATTTTCCTGTGACACTATTGGGGGAATCCGGAGGCAGAGTTTCATCCGGAGATAAAAGTTCTTTAACTGACTTTTAATTAATAATCTCTTATAAAGAATTCTGCACGAATAATTCCCAATTAAAATTCACAACTGGATTGGAACGTTAACATGTTGTCATTTAGCGGTGCGCTGAAAAAAAAAGGGTAAAACTGTCCTGCATGAGAAAATAACAGATCGGTGTGAACCAATCAGAAACGAGTATTTAGATTCGGCAATTAAGTGTGTGATTAATGAGATTAATTATCTGAAATAGAGTGAAATATGTAAAAGAGAGGAAAGACAATGTGACAGGACGATTTATCTCACTGCGTTGTTTGTGTGTGTGTGTGTGTGTGTTTGTTTGTTGTCTTTACAAGATGATAAGGTGCACTAATTGGATCTGCTGTCACTTTGTTTCTAATAAATTAATTACAGTAGGCTCTGTGTGTGTGTCTGTGTGAGAGAGAGAGAGAGAGAGAGAGAGAGAGAGAGAGAGAGAGAGAGAGAGTGAGAGAGAGTGAGAGAGTGACAGAGAGAAAATGAGACCTCTGACTTCACCTGTTTCTGTTTCTTCCTCCGTCTGTTTTTCTCTCTCGCCAGATTTTCTAACAACACAACTAGGTGTGAAATCATAAAACATTTTCACCCCCCCCTCTCTCTGTCTCTCTCTTTCTCTCTCCCTCTCTCTCTGTCTCTCTCTTTCTCTCTCTTTCACCCCCCCTCTCTCTCTGTCTCTCTCTTTCTCTCTCCCTCTCTCTCTGTCTCTCTCTTTCTCTCTCCCTCTCTCTCTGTCTCTCTCTTTCTCTCTCCCCCCTCTCCCTCTCCTGTCTCTCTCTTTCTCTCTCCCTCTCTTTCTGTCTCTCTCTTTCTCTCTCCCTCTCTCTCTGTCTCTCTCTTTCTCTCTCCCTCTCTCTCTCTATCTTTCACACTCTCTCAAATTTTTAATCAAATTCAAATTAACTTCATTAGCATGGCTTAAAAAACAAAAATAAATAAATAACAAACAAAGCAAAACAGAAAAGCCTACCAACAATAGGAATAAATGTGTGCTAAAGAGCGACCGATAATCGGGTTTACCAATACATTTTCTGATATTTATTTTTGGATATCGGTTTTATAATATTAAATCCACCGATACATAATTTGTAAATTGTGTACAGAAATCACCATTACAGCACTGCACCATGGAGAGAGATGAACAGTAAAATCTGCTTCGGTTAATATACTTTATTTAACATATTAGCAAATAATGCACCATGTGTGCTGCTTAACTGGAAGACTAAACCACACTAAACTAGCAAAGATGTTTTACCCAAAACTAACATTTCCAGCATTTGGAAGATGCCCTCATCCCAAACGACTTACCTATACCCTACTTATCCCACTAAGCATTTCAGGGCTAAGAGCCTCACTCAGGGGCCCAGTGGTAACAGGGGTGGTGCTGAAATCCGAATTCACGACCCTCCAGCTGACTTAGCCACTGAGCTACCACTTTGTTTGACATGTTCACCGACAGCCAAAATTCTGGCAGTGTCAGATGATTTCAGACACTTTTCTGCAGTTTGACAACCCTCAAATCATCAACCAATAGGATCGTCGGATCTGATGATGCAATTCGTGTGAAAAACAGTGTTTGTATGATGTGTCATGGCTGCAGGTTGTTTGCTGCTAGCTACCATACAGCGAGAGAACGCTGGTTACAGAACATGTCCTCTTGTGCGCGTCTGTTTTTAACACGTCCTGACTGTCCTACAGGGTGACGTTATGACAGCTGAGATCCTGCAGTGTGACACACGGATCTAGTTTGTACAGTCTGACAAGCAACAATTGCAAAAGCCTTGAAAATGGAACAGCGTAAGCGCGGCTTAATTATTGTCCAGGATTTGTGGGACTTTTACCCTGTCAGACCATCAAAGGGCAATTATGTTTATGTCCTTTCGTTCTATGTGCTGGTCATGTGTTTTACCTCGTCTGATGATTGGATGTTCTCTAATGTTCTTCATAGGTTTCAGGTGTTGCTTGTCCCTTTAGTTAGTTATTAGTTAGGGACTAGTTATTAGTTCTCTCTATTTACTGTACTGTGTTTATACCCCTGTGTTTCTGTGTGTTGTCTTGCTGCTGTTTGTCTTTAGCCGTTTCTTCCATGTTCCCTGATTGTTTGTTACCTTGACCTAATAGGCAATACTTTTCTATTTTGTGTTTGCTAATAAATTGTATTCCGCACTTGCGTCTGCACAAACTCCCATTTTATATCAAAAAGCAAAACTGTACATTGGATACAGAATAATTTTTTAGGAATGTTTCTTTACATTTTTAGTTAGCGGCCCAGCAGTGGCTGCTTAGATTGGAAATTTAACCTATTGGAAAATATAACCTGGTCCAACACCTTAATCACCGAGCTTCCACTTCTATTTTGTGGGAATTAACACCCAGACAGAGGCAAAGCTGAATGTAGGTGTACGAATGGTCTGAATGTGTGTAATGTAAATGTCTTTATTTTGTCCCATAGACTTTTTTACAGCACAGTGAAATCCTTTTTTCGCATATTCCATCTTAGTAAGTTGGGGTCAGAAACTCAGCGCCGCTGGAGCAGGAAGGCTTAAGGGTCTTGCTCAAGGACCCAACTTGCCAGTGGTGGGGCTTAAACCCAGGTGTTTCTTGTCTTCAGACCAACAGCTGGCAGTGGTGGGGCTTAAACCAAGGTCTTCCTGGTCTCCAGATCAGCAACTCAGCGCCTTAACCATTTGAGCCACCACTGCCCCCTATTGGGTGCTGGTGAGTAATAGTTCTCTATTTACCCATGGCCTCATGTAGTAAGATTCAATCAGCCCCACTCCCAAATCAGCGCCGAACCAGTGCTGGGCTCAGCCACTGATATTGCGGGGGGCTTGGGCCCTGAATCTGTGGTGGGGTCCGATAATGGTTCCATAAAGTGCTGAGCCCATCACTGGTCTGGAGTCGGAGCTCAAGGGAGAATCTAACTGCTTTTTGTACCAAGGATTATTTTACAAAACTCTGCATGCAAGACTTTGCCTTCAGTTTAGGACTTTGAGATTTTAGGACTTTGAGACTTTAGGACTTTGAGACTTTAGGACTTTGAGACTTTAGGACTTTGAGATTTTAGGACTTTGAGACTTTAGGACTTTGAGACTTTAGGACTTTGAGATTTTAGGACTTTGAGATTTGATGATTTAGACTTTTGAGACTTTAGGACTTTGAGATTTTAGGACTTTGAGATTTTAGGACTTTGAGACTTTAGGACTTTGAGATTTTAGGACTTTGAGATTTTAGGACTTTGAGATTTTAGGACTTTGGTTCTATAACTGAATGGAATTTACTCAAGCCAGATTTTAAATAGAATTTGCGCTAGAAGAACCAGCTTTCACCTTCAGTTTAGTTACATCTGAGTTGAGATTCCCATCTGCACTGAATTTCAGCCTGAGGTATGTGTAATTTGGGACTGGCTCAATTTTGGTCTTACCAAGAGTGCAACCGGATCGTTTTTCCCTGACATCCCGACATTTTTACAAACAGATCAGGGTTTTTTTCTGTTAAAATAATTCTCACTCCTCAAAGCTTTTCACTGCATTTCACTTTAAATGAGAGGCTGAGAGGACTTGTGTTTATTTAAAAGGTCCAAAAGTAAAGAAATGTTAAGGTTTCCGGTTTATTCCAAAGGTAATCAGTGGGTTTGAGGTTCTAGCCCCATGCAGGGCTTTCTAGCACAGCACTTTTCTTCTATTTTTCTTTCTTTTTTTTGCCTAACCTGTGTTTAGGTTAAATCTTTTCTTCTTGCCCTGTTTGACTGGTTAAGTATAATTCGGAGGGACTTTTTAGTAATATTTACTAAAGTAAGAGTGAAAAAGTCTCCGAGGAAAAAATCGACTCCAGTATTTAGTTATTCATTTCTCCTCCAAAGTCTCTCTTAAAACAGAGGAAAGTAAAGAAAAGTCAATCTCAGTCCTGTGATGGACATAAACATCACATCAGCTGTCATTTACAATCACATCTTTCTCTCTCTCTATTTACATATCTCTCTTTCTCCCTCTCTTTTCCCTCTTTCCTCTCTCTCTCTCGGTCTCTCTCTTTTTTGCTCTCTATCTCTTGCCCTCCCTATCTCTTTTTTCTCTCCTTTTACCTACCTGTTTCTCTCTCTCCCTCTCGTTTCATTTCTCTCTCTATTTCTCCCCCTTTCTCTTTCTCTCTCTTTTTTTTAATCTCTTTTCTCTCTTTCTTATTCTCTATTTTTTCTCCCACTTTTTTCTCTCTTGCCCCCCTTTCTCTTGCCCTCTGTCTCTCTCTCTCTCTCTCTCTCTCTCTCTCTCTTTTCCTTTTTTTACCTCTCCCTCTTCCTGTCTCTTACTTTATTTCTCTCTCTCTCTCTCTCTCTCTCTCTCTCCTCTCTCTCTCTTTCTTTCTTTCTCTCTCCAAGTTTTCTATTTCATCACTGATGAAATCTGCAGCTCAGCCTGATTACATTACTGCAGTAGAAAACTCTGTGTGCAAGCACGTGTGTTGTGTGTGTGTGTGTGTGTGTGTGCATGTGTGTGTGTGTTTATGGTAATACAGGATGTAGAAAAGCGAAACTATTTCAGTGGAACACTTTTCACTTCTGCTTTAATCAGGATCGTAATTCACACTCACTGTGTTTCGCTGGGTTCCGCCGACGGAGATGAAACTAAGACGTGATCTCACGTCAGCCCTCTGGAGCAGCGACATAAATAATATTTGCTTGGGGGAAAAAGCCAATTTACCTGAATGAAAAGAGGGAACAGCAACATGGAAGTAGGAATGTGTAATTCCAGTGTGTGTTAAAGTCCTCCGGGTGAACTTTGACCTCAAGTAAAAAAAAAACAAAATAACAACAAAAATCACTATTCTGAGTCTCCAGTTTGCTTTTTAGTTCAAATTGGCTTAAAATGTAAACCTTTGAAAAAAAAATTTGATAATAATAATAATAATAATAATCATCATCATCAAATATTAAAATAAGGTTTTCCAAAATTGACTAAAATTATGAATTAAATATAAATAATTATGTAAATGATGTAGATTATAAGCCTCGGCTTTAAGCATAATTATATCGTATATGAATAAACAATAATTTCTTCTGCAATGTAACATTATAAACCAAAAAAACCCAAATAATTTTACAAAAGTACTTTTACTCAGATAAAAAAAAAATATTTAACATATTTAAATAGCTAGAAATGTCCAGGACCAGTGCGCACATTCACCTTCACTTAAATTCCCCGGAAGCTATGAATAAACATGAATATGCAAATCAGGCCCCACCTCCATTCTGTCCTGTGTAATTGTACCTGTTGCCAAATGAGCTCACATGGCATTTCAATGCTTTCCAGGCATCACGGTTAAAAACGCACAGGTTCTGGCCTACCCTTTAATGCAAACACACACACACACACACACACACACACACACACACACCGAGAAAATGAAACGAGATGTTTTGGTGTCAGTGTGTCAGATGTGTTTTTGTCGTTAGTGTTAACGAGAGGAAATGCTTATTGCATTGTGGCACTTTAATTAACGTTGATTTAAATTGCCTTTTATTAACAACCCAGACATCAGGATTCATTATCAATTAGTCTACGACATCTGTCGCCTAAAACACATGTACAAACACACACACACACACACAGTATCACAGAGTATCATTCTTTTCCAGGAGAATAAATTCTTCCTCATGTCTCCAGTGTCACCCGTTGAGATGGATTTCTGATTGAACGCCGTTTGAAAACTTTTATTCATTAAGCTCAGCAAGGAAAAGTTGATTTATAACCCCGTCACTGCGGTGTGGTCATTTAGATCATGTACAGTTTCTAGTTGTTAATGACGCTGCTTATCTGACCGTTAAATTAATCTTGAAAGTATTCACAAACTTCTACCAAGTCAGCAGGAGACGAGGAAAGTAGTAGCTGTATTCGAAAAAAAGCCCTAATTACTGTAGATGGAATAATACCCGGATAAGTGTGTCTTCCTTAAACCGTTCAACTGTCACACACACTCGTCTGGAATGTTTTTATATGCTGTATCGTTACATTCTTCCTTCAGTGGAACTGCGAGACTCGAACCCTGTCCCAGCAGGACAATGTCCCTGTGCACAAGTCCCCTGATCTCCATGAAGACATGCTGTGTTCTGATTGGAGGAGAAGAACTCTCATGTCCTGTACAGAGTCCTGATTCTGACTCCACCCCTTTAAACTCAACACCTCTGGGATGAACTGGAACCCCGACTGAAGCCCATTTTTTCTAGTAATTAATAAAATAAAAGTAAATGACACATAAAGAGAAATCGATTCAGTATTCATTCTATCAAGTGGAAACCTCGGTTAGTTAGTTAGTTAGTTAGTTTCAGAAACTCAGCTAGTTAGTTTGTTAGTTTGTGAAACTCAGGTAGTTTGTTCTAAACTTAGAGAAAACTAATCAAAAATCTTCTATAGATGTTGACTCGGGTAGTTAGTTTAAAAGTTAATTTGAGGAACTTGGGTAGTTAGTTTTATTTTTAAATTTTAGAGAACTAACCACAGATCTTCTATAGATGTCGACTGTCTAAAATCTGTCTGTCTCCCCCTGTAACCACAGACAGGGTGGATGATGTTGAGATTACGGCTCTGTGGAGAACAGACAAGTGCTTAATAACTTTGGCTGTATGTTTGGAGTTGATGTCCTGCAGCAGAATAAATTAGGGGCCAATCAGACGCCTCCCTGATGGTACCGTGTGATGGATAAGTATCTGCTTGTATTTTTCAGCATTGAGGACACCATTAATTTCTTGTCCTGCTACAGACAAATATTTCATATCTTGACTCATCAGTTCAGAGGACCTACTGTTATTTTTTCATGATTTCTTGCCCTGTTGAGTTGCTTAGCCTTGTTTTGCACTTGCTACAAAGGGGGGCATTTTAATTAAAACAGAATTTAATTCGTAGTCACGTTAAATATATATTTCGTATGCATGTCACCTGCAGTCATTTTTCTTATCTCTAATTTCTGCGTAATTTCCTGTGTTCGGCTGCCGTAGAACCGCAAACGCAGAACGCTAAAAAAATAAACTTTAATAGATTTACAAATACAATCATAAATAAAAGATAAAAGAGAGGATGAGAAGTTGATGTAAATGAATCAAATGTGTTTATTTTCCAAACTGTAAGTTAATTAACGGAGAAAACCAGGAACATCGTGGATAATTTCGCTGAAAGAAACACCAGAAAAATGCAACTAAAGTGAGTGAGTAAAAGTTGTTGTTTTTACACGTTTGGCCGCCGAGCCAAGATTGTAAAAGTTGTTAAAGGTGTTGTGTTTTTTATGCTACTGTTGGGATAATACAATACATTGAACGTCTATAAATGTCTCTTTGATATATTCGGGTGGGCTCATATTTTCTATATGAGCCTGACACTGATATGATGGGTGGAGTTTTGGGGTCTGGGGGCGGGGATTTGTTTTGTATATAAGACTGACACTGATATGATGGGTGGAGTTTTGGGGTCTGAGGGCGGGGATTTGTTTTGTATATGACCTTGACACTGATATGATGGGTGGAGTTTTGGGGTCTGGGGGCGGGGAGTTTGTTTTGAATATGAGCCTGACACTGATAAGATGGGCGGAGTTTTTGGGTCTGGAAACGGTGATTTGTTTGTATATGAGCCTGACACCTGATATAATGGGCGGAGTTTAGTGTTTGCGGGGGCAGGGATTTGCTTTTTATATGAGCCCCGACGCTGATTATAATGGGTAGAGTTTTTGTATATAAGGACTGACACTGATATGATGGGTTGAGTTTTGGGGTCTGGGGACGGGGATTTGTTTGTATATGACCTTGACATCGATATGATGGTGGAGTTTTGAGTTGCGGGGACGGGGATTTTTTTTGGTATATAAGACTGACACTGATATTACGGGCGGAGATTTGGGGTCTGAGGGCGGGGATTGTTTAGTATATAAGACTAACACTGATAAGATGGGTTGGAGTTTTGGGGTCTGGGGGCAGATGGATTTGGAGTTTTTGTATATAAGACTGACACTGATATGATGGGTGGAGTTTTGGGGTCTGGGGCGGGGATTTGTTTTGTATATAAAGACGGACACTGATATGATGGCCGGAGTTTTGGGGTCTGGGGGCCGGGATTTGTTTTGTTATGACTGACACTGATAGGATGGCCCGGAGTTTGGGGTCTGGGGTCGGGATTGTTTGTATATGACCCCTGACACTGATATATGGATGGGTGGAGTTTTGGGGGGTCTGGGGATCGGGGATTTTTTTCGGGTTTTGTTTTGTATTATGACCCTGACACTGATATGATGGCCGGAGTTTTTTGGGGTCTGGGGCGGGGATTTGTTTTGTATATGACCCTGACACTGATATGATGGCCGGAGTTTTGGGTCTGGGGGCCGGGATTTGTTTTTGTATATGACCCTGACACTGATAGGATGGGTGGAGTTTTGGGGTCTGGGGGCCGGGGATTTGTTTTGTATATGACCCGACACGGGATATGATGGGTGAGGGTGGAGTTTTGGGTCTGGGGCCGGGATTTGTTTTGTATATACCCTGACACTGATATGATGGGTGGAGTTTTGGGGTCTGGGGGCCGGGATTTGTTTTGTATATGACCCTGACACTGAATTAGATGGGTGGAGTTTTGGGGTCTGTGGGCGGGGATTTGTTTTGTATATGACCCTGACACTGATATGATGGGTGGAGTTTTGGGGTCTGGGGCGGGGATTTGTTTTGTATATGACCCTGACACTGATATGATGGGTGGAGTTTGGGGTCTGGGGGCCGGGATTTGTTTGTATATGACCCTGACACTGATATGATGGGTGGAGTTTTGGGTCTGGGGGCCGGGATTTGTTTTGTATATGACCCTGACACTGATATGATGGGTGGAGTTTTTGGGTCTGGGGGACGGGGATTTGTTTTGTATATGACCCTGACACTGATATGATGGGTGGAGTTTTGGGGTCTGTGGGCGGGGATTTGTTTTGTATACTGTATGACCCTGACACTGATATGATGGGTGGAGTTTTGGGGTCTGGAGGCGGGGATTGTTTGTATATGACCCTGACACTGATATGCTGGGTGGAGTTTTGGGGGTCTGGGGCGGGATTTGTTTTGTATATGACCTGACACTGATATGATGGGTGAGTTTTGGGGTCTGTGGGCGGGGATTTGTTTTGTATACTGTATGACCCTGACACTGATATGATGGGTGGAGTTTTGGGGTCTGGGGGCGGGGATTTGTTTTGTATACTGTATGACCCTGACACTGATATGATGGGTGGATTTTTGGGGTCTGTGGGCGGGGATTTGTTTTGTATATAAGACTGTGGGCGGGGGGGACCACTGACATTATGGGTGGAGTTTTGTATTGTCGGGGGCGGAGTTTAAATATAAAACTTTTAAATGTTTATTCATCACTCTGTCATGTTTCTTTTTGCTCTCTTTTTTGCCCCTCCCTCTTTCCCTCTCACGCTGTGTTTCACCAGCTTTCCCATCAGCCCCCTGTCATTACCACAGCCGATGGACCTCAACTGCTATCCAGTCACCAACCGTGTGTGTGTATGTGTGGTGTGTGTGTGTGTGTGTGTGTGAGTGATAGGAAATAATGGTGCATGAAATATACAGAGACCCTGGGACACTCGCAGCTGTGGTGTCTGAAACTGTGTGTGTGTGTGTGTGTGTGTGTGTGCGTGAGCTCTATAAGCCAAAAGCAGATCTAACAGCTTGATTGATAGCTGTCTAAAAGTTGTCTCCCTCACTGGAGATGAAAGTTCTGCAATCAGGGACTCTGGACATGACCACTTTTTTACTCCGTCTCTTTTTCTCTTTCTTTGACACACATAAGTGTATTGGAGCTCCGTGTGGAGTTGGGCAATAAGAGCCGCTTGGGTTCTGCAGCAAAATTGATCTGAAAGGGGGGAAGTGGTGGCTCATGGGTAAAGTGAGGGATTATTAACCCAAAGATTGTAGGTTCGATTCCCAGCTCCACCAAGCCACCATTGTAAATGTCAGACAAGTTGGAGAAGGGCGTCTACCAGACACTGAATGCGAATCTGAAACAGAACTGAATTATTGATTATAATCTGTTATAATGAATTATAAACATGTTGGAATAATTTGAGATTGTAGGTATAATCCTGACAACAGAAGTTGCTAGAAAAAAACTAGTTTAAGCAAAGAAGCTAACTTTCTGTCCGTGTGTGTGTGTGTGTGTGGTGTTTAACTCACTCACGAGGTGAAGTGAAGGATTTTTACGTTTTTGTAGTTTCTTATTTTTTTCCCCCTGTTTTATCTTTCAATTTGTCTTTAATCGCTCTAATTCTCATCTCTCTTAATCAGGCTGATTTATTTAAGACTGGGTTTTAATTTAGTGGCCATAAAAAGAAGTGTGTGTGTGTGTATGTGTGTGTGTATTTCAACTGTAGACCATTACGAGTTTTACAAGCAGCCTTAAATGCAACACACTCATCCGTTGAAACTGGTGCAGAGATCTGGATGCAGGGTTTAACCGGTTTCTGTTACTGTACCCAATAAATCTCCTTAAAAGCTTTAATGATTTTCCATCACAATCATTTGGAAATAAAATTCAATAACCCGAATCCGAAAACCCGAATCGAAAAAAATCGAAAAAATAAAAATAAAAGATCTTCATGCTAATAGAAGAACTAAAAGTATAGAAAAAAACAGGGGGTGGACGATAGCACTATTTGTTGTAATGTGATAAGCTACCGAATTAGCGCATGGCTTCCATTTAGCGTAAGCGCGGGATCGTCCAAACCGTCACCATAATTAACACAGTTAATATGTATTTGTGTGTAATATGTATACGTGTGGAGTTTGTATGTTCTCTGTGTGTGTGTGTGTGTGTGTGTGTGTTTATTCCAGGTTCTCTGGTTTCCTCCCACAGTCCAAAAACATGTATGTTAGATTGATTGGTTAGTCTAAATTGTCCATAGGAGTGAGTGAGTGTGTATGTGTGGCCCTGTGATGGACTGGTGACCTGTCCAGGGTGTCCCCCTCCTGTCTTTCCCCCTTTCAGAGACGTTGGTTTAGACACCAGCAGATCCCTGTGACCCCGAATTAGGGAATAAGCGGCTATAGAAGATGAATGAATGATTGAATAATGAATAATTTAGTGTATCGATACACCTCTGACTCAAGCTGGGGTAATTCTGCAGAAGTTGTGTGTGTGTGTGTGTGTGTGTGTGTGTGTGTTTGTGTGTGTGTGTGCGTGTGTGTGTGTGTGTTGTTTTTGTCTGACAGAAAGATTTATGAGTCATTTTCCCCAGCGATCGTCTTAAAGACTCAAAAATACCTTTAAATATAAGATTTAATTGAATTTAATGAAAAAGATTTGCTAAAACACAACTTTACATTATAAACAGATTAAAATACAAACCAAACACTCTGATTGGTGCTTAAAAAAACACACTCAGGGACATGCTGTCGGAGGGAAAATAGTCAACATCAGGAAGATATTTTATCACATGCCATCATCACTCATTCCCCATAGCTCTACAGGGTGTGTGTGTGTGTAAGAGTGTGTGTGTGTGTGTGTGTGTGTGTGTGTGTGAGAGTGTGTGTGTGTGCATGAGGGCATGTCAACTTCTAGGTCTGTGCTTAACTGAGCTCCTTTAGTGTGTGTCCAAAGGGAGTTATGCTCTAATGAGAATTACCTACTGTAATGATTCTTAATTAAAATCCAGTGTGAATGCTCAGAAGACACACACACACACACACACACACACACACTCACGCACACACACACACACACGCGCACACACAGTCTCTCTCTCGTTTTGCAATAGCTGTTCCACAATGTCACAAGGTTTGTAAGTACTGTTTGTGCATGATTATATTGTACACATCTCCATGTGTGTGTGTGTGTGTGTGTGTGTGTGTGTGTGTGTGTGTGTAGTCTTGTCATCATCCTCAGATCCTCGGTGTTGTCTAAAGCTGGAAGAGTGAGATTGAGATGATTTTTTTGTTTTTCTCATGCTTCACGGATGAGTGCACACGAGGGCCGGCATGGATGCTGAATTCTAACCACACACACACACACACACACACACACACACACACACACACACACACACACACACACACATATACATCATGCAAATGCCTCATGCTGTTTAGTGCGTTGATGGGGAAATATGCACCCTAATGATAACTTTGGGCCAAATATGTGACCAAAACACACACACAAACATACACACACACTTCTAGACTAAAATCTGGATTTGTGCTCCGGTAGCTCGGTGGTAAAGGTGTTGGACTGCTAACCAGACGATTATGGTTTTGATTCTCAGCATCACCATGTTATCACTGTTGGGCCCCTGAGCGGGGCCCTTAACCCCCAACTGATTAGTTATATAAATGAAAGAGATGTAAGTCACTCTGAATAAAGGCGTCTGCCAAATGCCATAAATGTCAAGAGACTGCGCAGTGTGTGTGTCCCTCAGTGTGTCTCATAGTCCTGGGGTGAAGACGCCTCGTGGTTTCAGTTCTCTCGTTTGGACTAAATTAAAACAACTGGACGGCTGGACGATGAATACATTTACCGCTGTAGCATTTGCCCGTGTGTGTGTGTGTGTGTGTGTGTGTGTGTGTGTGATTGTGTGTCTGTGCATAATTAATACGCATCTGCTAGTTGAAGGGAAACAAATGAAGCTGTATTTGTATCCACAAAACTTTTTTTAAAGCATTTAATCTCCACTCCGCTCCAGTTCCGCTCCGGGTTTTCCGCTCCGGGTTTTCCGCTCCGGGTTTTCCGCTCTTCTATATGGAAGAGCGAGAGCGTTATTAACGCTCCACTGTGTTACTATAGTCCTTCCCCGACTGCAGATTTATACAGTCGGATCAGAACGTGTTTGGGGTGTGTGGGGGGTTCAGGACAACACCAGGTAGTAAAAACAGTTAGACAGATTTATTTTATTTTTAGAAACAATGTTGTAATTAAGCAGTGTGGATAAACACTCGTAAAACAACCCCACATTAAGTAAAACAACCCCACATAAAGTAAAA
>VCAZ01000018.1:192815-210315 GCA_005784505.1 Bagarius yarrelli
ATGAAGCAAAGAAAGAGAAAAGAAAATATGAAAGAATGAGAAAGAAAGAAAGAAAAAAGAAAGAGAGGGAAAGAAGGGAAAGAAAGTGAGAGAAAGTGGAGGGATGATAATTACGGATTAGGATTGAAGGCTGTGTGATTTCGGTCGGGTTTTTTAATGAATCCAGGCGGTGGAATTTATCCGGCGGTGGGAATTGATGGTGTCTTTGATTTGGGAGGGTTTGATTGGCTGTGGTGTGGCAGCAGTCGTTGGTCTGAAACCTCCAGAGTTTCCCGTTACCTGCCGGGTCACTGAGTCGCTCTGGTCTGTGTGTGAGGTTCTAACATGCTTTTATTGATTTGGTTCCGATTTTCATGCGACTCTGCGGGTTTGTTCAGCATCCCAGCCCTGCTGAAGTCACTTAACCTGTTGGAGTCACGTGACCAAGTTCTCAGCATGTTTATGAGGAGCAGTGAGAAAATCCATGCTGGAGAAAAATCCAAAACAAAACCAGTGGTAAAAAACAGATCCATCATCTCACCAGGACCCTAAAAATATAAACACACAAACACTCTGAAGAAAAAGGTTACAAAAAAACTTGATTATTGCTGTAAAAAAAGAGTTCTTTTATTTTTAGAATTGATGAATCCACTGATTATTAACTATCATTATTACCTGCTGTATTGATTATCTATAAATGCTGATGATTTGATTGATTATTTAGCTAAAAAATCATTTTAGAAGAAATTAATTATGTTACTTTTATTTATTTATTTATTTATTTATTTTTCATTTATGGCCTGAGTGGCGATCTTGTGCCACAGCGCCACCCTGGTGTGATTGCGCTATTGCAGACTTACATTAGATCATGTGATATTTTAGCACTTTTTTATTGTTGACATTGTTAATGATGTTGACTAACAGTTACAACGTTGAATCAGTCCACTACAGACGTAGTAAACACACCCCTCCGAACAGAATTGTTAACGTGAGGCTAGGCTAGGCTAGGCTAGGCTAGGCTACCTTTGCTGAACATGCCTGTTTTACATGTTTACTTTACACACTGTAAACTTTATTTAGTGCTCTAAAACGTATCTGTTTTTTATAAGCTGCTGAAAGGATTTGCGATGATTGATGATCATTTTGTTGTATGATAAACGGACTGTTTCCTGTACATACAGTCTTAAATATATTTATGCAGAAAATTCTGGAGGGTTAAAACTTTCATACACTGAAGATTGGACAGCAGTGTCTCACCTGGGGGACGGTGGAACGTTAACAGTTTTTAATCCAAAAATGTAAAAACGTCCAGAAATTATTATTATCGTTATCGACAAAAAGTTTCGATATGATATCATATATCATCCCAGTCCAAAGTTTTACTTCAATCAAGCTTTATCGCTAAAAAATATTTCTTCTGGTCACTGAAAGTAACTTTCATCTCCACTTTAAAACGATCACAATTACAAGAATTACAGTTTTTAAAAATGTGTAACATGTTTAGCTAATATTACACAAATATTTAACTTTTAGACTGCAGTGTCCCACCTGTGGGACGGTGGAACGTTAACGGTTTTTAATCCATATCGAGTTAAAATGTCCAGAGCTTACCGTTATCGACATCGAGTTTATTATGATTCGATATGATATCGTATATCGTCCCAGCCCTAAGCATCACTTTATCAAGCTTTATCGCTAAAATCAGTTCTTTGTGTTATTGAAAGCAACTTTTTTCCACTTTAAATAAGAACATCAGCTTTTTTTAAAATGTGTAACATGTTTAGCTAATTTTTGTGCTGTACAACACAAAGGCTGCATTTACACCACACGCATCACGTGACCCGATAAAGTTTTTTTTCTCTCCAGTGTGGCACAGATCGGATTTGACTTATGACAGTGTGAGCAGGAACATGGATTTTTATATTTTAGATCAGATTTAGTTGTATGTGGGAATAAATCAGATAGGAATCAGATTCGTGCAATAGCGTGTGCTGTGTAAGATTTTCACCTGTTAATGCGAGTCAAATGTCAATAAATAATTGATGATGGCGCATGACGTTAACTTTAATAGACACCAACAGTGAAATATATAAAACTTACAACAAGTGTGTGTTTTAATATTTATTAACTTACTGTTATAAATGTTCGAGACCCGAAACAGAGACAGTTTTAACAGTCCACGATTAAAGTTTAGTTTTTTTCTGTACCGCACGCTGCAGTGTGTAAATATCATTTATCTCTATTTAAAGTCAGATTTCCTCAAAAGTGGTTTCTGGCTCCAAGCTAGTTAGATATGTGTAGCATAATAATTATTCTATTAAAGTGCTGTATGTGGTGTGTGTGTTGTGTGTGTGTGTGTGTGTGTGTGTGTGTTGGACAGAGGACAGCAAAGACAGAAAGATCTAGAGCAATAAAAAATTCTCCTTCTCTCTCTCCATCTGTCTCTCTCACTCTTTCTCACACACACACACACACACACACACACACACACACACACACCGTTAGTGGAAATGGTTTATTCGACTTCACCTTTTGGCATAAAATCAGTTTTGAGAAAGAGAGAGAGAGCGAGACAGACAGAGAGACAGACAGACTGACAAAAGCACTAAATGACAGTCATGATACAAGATGTGAGGAAACACAGAGGAAGGGGTGTGTGTGTGTGTGTGTGTGTGTGTGTGTGTGTGTGTGTGTGTGTGTGTGTGTGTGTGTGCATGTGCTGAATCGTCTTTTGGCTGCTGGCTTAATGCCCAAATGTCAATTCTCTTTGCCTCTGAGACAAACTGCATCTGGATAAACCCTCACTGGTCTGGGCCTTGTTTGTGTGTGTGTGTTTGCAAACATGTCCGTATGTGTGTGTGTGTGTGTGTGTGTGGGTGTGTGTGTGTGTGTGTTCAGCAGTGATTTGCAATTCCAATGATCCTCATCCAGTGAATTACATGAAGCCCAGGCTCTCAAGCTTAAGTGCACATAAATAATCACCTCCCCTGATGCACCCTTACAGCTACAAATAAACTCACACACACATTTACACACACTCACACACACTCACACACACTCACACACACTGTTGTATGTATTGCTTTTTGTCTTAAAAACCAAAGGATTCAGACTGTGGAAATGGTAACAGATGTTTTAAAGGGGTCTTTCAGTGGTTAATTAATTACAGTATTTGGCAGATGTTCTTATCCAGAGCGACTTCCATTTATCTGTTTTATACAACTGAGCAATTGGGGGTTAAGGGCCTTGCTTAGGGGCCCAACAGTGGTAATATGGTGGTGCTGGGAATTGAACCCACAATCTTCCAATTAGCAGTCCAACACCTAAACCACTTCACTATCACTTCCTCCCCATCAATCACGGTACACTGAGATCCTCACCAGCACCAGACCGGTAATTAGTCTCACCTACCATCAGTCCGTTCCAAACCCGTCTGTCGTCTGGTCTCCTTCTTCGTCCATCTCCCCTTTCGCTTTCTTGACATTTGTTTTAGTTTCCTCACACCACTACTACCTTATTTCCACCTGCTCTCCACAGCTGTTAGTAAACGTGCCTGAAAAGGGCCTCGGTTCGAGTCCACTCCAGTCTGGTCATTGTTACAGATCTGAATAATCGACGATTAATCGACTAGCAATATAATCGTCCGCCTAGCTCTTACATCTAGTGTATATAAAGATAGGAACTATTGCGCAATGAAGAGACAACAGAAATAAATGGAACAAAGAAAAGAAATGTGTGTGTGTGTGTGTGTGTGTGTGTTTGTACACACATGAGATTTGTGTGTAGTGATGACCAGCAGGCCCAGCAGAGAACAGAGATTACAGCCCAAAGCGTGCGGCGTGGGTTCATCCATCTGAAATATATCCTGGGAAGATAAACGATTCCAAGAGCCAAGAGAAAAGAGATGTGCAGAGAAAGTAAGATGGAGTGTTGGGAGGGGAGGATGGAGGGGGGACAGCACCCAATACTTCCTTGTTGTGTATAATTACTTGGGGCTACACAATCATGTCAGGATGCTAACCCTGCTAAGAAACAGGCGTGTGTTGAGCTGAGTAACGAACGGCAAAGAGAGAGAACGGAGTGAGCAGGACTAAAGACTGAGGAGGAGTGGAGAGAGAAAAAGAAAGGAATAAACTAATGATACTGCTAAAGTCATTACTCTTCAGAAACAAGCGTGGGAGACACGGCTGGGTTCTCTGGGAATAAACGAGTATTTGTTCGAACTCGGTGTGTGTGCGGACATCATTAGACGATGAAAGAGTGAACAAAACATCACGCTAATCACCGAACAACCTTTAATTAGATAATGAGCCAACCTGCTAGTCTGGATAGAGCCAAAGATCTGTCTTTATCCAAAAAAACATCCAGAAGTCACTGATTGTAATCCTCCATCTTGCAGCTTTGACTTGCTTGACTTTAACATAGCGGTTTGTAGTCCAGATTTTAATTGCAAGTCTGAACCAGAGACGAGATCTGCCACAAGGAAAACTTGTGGTGAAGTGGTGAAGGTGTTGGACTGCTAACTGGAGGATGGGGGGTTCGATTCCCAGCACCACCAATCTGCCACTGTTGGGCTCCTAAGCAAGGCCCTTAACCCCCAATTGCACAGATGTATAAAGGAGAAATGCTGTAAATGTAAATCCGGACACTAGCATGAAACCTTTTTAACCCTTTTTTCAGTTCAAAGACAGACAGACAGACAAACGATTCTCATGATTCGATTCTGATTCTGATTCTGATTCTGATTCTGATTCGATTCTGATTCTGATTCTGATTCTGATTCTGGGCTGTGATGTGATTCTAAACTGATCTTTTGTTTTACAGCTTTTCCTTTTCACTGTTTGACTATTGAAGTGTCTGTATAATAATAAGGGAAAGTGGTGGCTCATGGTTAAGGTTAAGGTTTGGGAAGTGTTAAAGTAAATGTTAATTAATAATGTGATGTTGACGTAATTAATTAACATTCAGAAATAGAACATCGATTTTTGACATTTGTAAATCAATTCAGAAGACTTCCAAGTGGAAGTGGAAACGGCTGGACAGTCTGTGACGTACACAGGACACAGATGTTATGTTTATTCCCCATGGGGACTAAATTGATCCCCCCCCGCCCCCATAGTCATTAATGCTTAATCAAAAATCAGCTAAAATGTCTAAAAAAAAATTCTAATATTTTAAAATATAACTTAGTAAATCTTAGCAAACAATCTCGCTTCAATAAAGATGACACCGCGTCTAGGACAGTACCGCCAGACAAGAATTGTGGACATGTGGGTGAAAGAGGGGGGACACGCCGCAGATGATCTTTGCATCGGAAAGCAGAAAATAAAAATAAAATCAAAGCAGACTGATTTCTTAGTCGGACAAATATGCAAAGCATTTTTATTTTTAATCCGTACAGCCCCTGCTGGTACTGTTATATATCGATATAAAGATATAAACACACACTGTTCATGAGTAAAAACGCTTCAAAACATCCCCCAACATTGTGCCAATGCGTCCAGATGTCCAGCAGAAATGACTTTGTTTGTCCGCTCAGTCGTGTCTTCGGCTTCCTTTATCTGGATAATATTTTAGATTCTGAGTGTTTATTAGTTTAATGTTAAATAGTTTAAATGATGTTTAGCTTTGACAAGTTTTTTACCCTTTCAGATGTCTCATCTGTGGTATTTTAACCTCAGTTTCGCATTAGGTCCTGCACATGCCCCTGTAAATAGGGTCTAGCGGCGCCCATGGAGGTGGAGGTTCCGAGTGCAAGTCTGGTGTAGCTGGCTAAATTTACAGCATTCTGAACGAGCCACAAGTTAAAAGTGACAATTTACACACTGCATTAGGGCTGAATGATTTAATAATAATATCTTACTGCGATTTTTTAAAATAATAATGCGATTGTGATTTATGACTATTAAAAGTCATTAATGAACATCACTATATTAGATGAAAAAAAATGCAGAAATATAAAAAAACCTGACCAAACTTTAATCGCATCTTCAGCAATTCCATTTATTTCCTATATCATATAGCGATATTATCGCAAATTCAATGAATCGTTCAGCTCTACACTGCATGCATGCTTATTTATTAGTACACCTCCTGTTATATACACACACAATTTTTTTATACACTTATACACTGTTGTCCTTTCTCTTGCTTACACTCTGGCTCGTTCATACACTGCCATGCTCTTAAACATACACACATGGCCTAGCATGCTGTTATCTCTCTGAGAAGGAAGGGTCAACCATTCATCCTGTCCCATTATAGCAGACACTGCTGCGAAATAGTCCAATAAATCAGTGTCAACTCTTTCTCTTACACACACACACACACACACACACACACACACACAGACACAGACAGACGCACTGCTTCAGTCAGGGCTAAATACAGGGTTTGCTCAGACACACACTGAAACAGAAACATATACTTTATCTATGTGTTATTAATGTTGTGTCTCTGGTAGTATTTTAAAAGAACATAATCAAAACCAGCTGTTATCGCAATGCAGTGCATCATGTGATGTATTTCTGGCTGTAAATTCACTTACACTGCACACTGAGTTCTGCGGGAGACACGCTGATGATGATGATTGCAGGAAACGTAATGCTGTACAAACTAAAGCATCGAGATGGTTTTAACAATCGTAAATTTACGTATTTTGCCTACATGGTAGACGCTAATTCTCTCGGGGGCGGGTTTAACTTGCCCCTGAGGTGCCCCTGAGGATGGATTGGGACTAAACCCGCTCCACTGACCCACTGACATTGTTATACTATAACATCAGTATAAAACAATTAACTAAATGTGATAACTGGACAAATAACCTTTCTATAGTCCTATAGGCGCATGTGCACGGCATCCAAACCTGCTTATACTTCCTGTTGATAGAATTGTGTGTTACCAAGACATTTTACAAAATATTACAAAAACAATGCAGTGCAGTAACTTAACAGGTGCAGTAACTAACCATACCATCAAAATACAGTAATTAGCGAGATTAATACTATTGCGCTAAAGAATAAAGCATATTGATTTATACCCGCTCTAAAATGTAACCCAGTTGTAATTACTTCTGTGATCCAGTATGACGTATCTAAGAATGACAAAGGAAATATATTTTAATAGCATTATAACATCGCATTATAAATATAAATAAAGGGAAATAATGTGTAACGTTAGTTAAAAACACACTTTAGCAGGTTATGCTGTTAAAATGAGTCGAGGAAGCAGAAATCATACAATACAGGTGAAGAAATTAACACCGACCAATAATTTCTCTCATCTAAAACAGGAAAATAAACTCACCTGGAACGCGACTAATGATCCCGACCGTTTCTGCCCCACGGCGCGGGGTTCTCTAACACACATGCGGGGTCTTTAACGCAAAAGCGCTACACTTTCCAATTAAAATTGACCCAATATTACTAGATTTGTGTGCAATGAATATAAAATATTTGAATATACATAATGATGTGTAACTCTTTCAATTGACTTCATTTATTACATTAATTCATTGTAAATGTGTTCCAGGTTTTACTTCTAGTTCTCATTGAAATGTAATATTATAATGTCAAAATTATAAAAAAAATCATATTTCTCAGTGTGTAATAAAAAGTTTGTCTGATTTTGGTACAGCAGTGTAATATTCTCTGTCTGAACCAAAACATTCTCCCCTTCCATACACCTCCACTGCCCCTCCCCAATCCCCCCTTAATATTCCTCCTCCGAGGCATTCATATGGAACGTTACAGAGATGGAGCGATAAACAACAGAACAAAGGGTCAGAGAGAGAAAGTGAGCGAGAGACACCTGATAAAAGAGAGGAAGGATTTTTTTGGCTGGAGGCTCTTTTTTACCATTCTTGTGTTTTTTTTTCTCGCTTTGCTGAGCATCTCAGTGGGAGCAAAACATCCCAGACAGGGGGAGAAAATCACAAGTCAATGATTCCCCCCCCACCCCCACCCCCTGGTTTCATTTTTCATTTTTCATTTTCACCTTTTCAATTATCTCTTCAACAGCTTCGCCAGAGAAACTCTGTGTTCTGTGTTTCAGCTCTCTGACTCCTCCTTAAACATCAGCAACCTGAAAATTACTTCCACCTGTTGAGATTTTATTCCATTCCCTGACATATGACTTATAGAATGCTCTAAAAAATGACTCTGACCTAAAGCCCCACCCACAACTTGCCTTTGTTGGTTGAACCATTTTGATATTAAATTGGTAGACCGGTTGCTAAGGTGTTGGTCACCTTATTCATTTAATTCAATTTGAACACTTTAGGACAGAAATACAATCAAATATTTATCTCCAATCATCAAGTCTGTGGCAACAATGGAAAACTTCCTGAGATGATATTCGGAGGAGACCTTGGGAGGAACCAGACTCAAAGGGAACCCATCCTCATCTGAGTAACACCGGAGTGTGTGATTATAGATAATGTCTACATATATTAGTTTTGTGTGGTATGACCAAAAATGTATGTAATGGCACCCCGTTCCCCGACCCAGTATTCTAGTTAGATAGGCAATGTCAAATCTCTGGAAAAGAAGCTCGACAACCTCAGAGCAAGGGTTAAGTTCCAGAGGGATATTCAGGACTGCAGTCTTCTCTGCTTCACGCAGACACGGCTGAACCCGGCGGTACCGAACCACACTATACAGCCGGCCAAGTTATCTCATGGACAGAACAATAGATTCAGGAAAGTCAAGAGGAGGTGGAGTGTGTCTGATGGTGAACAATGGCTGGTGCAACAGCGCGAGCAATGCACTCAGTGTGGCGGGGGACTTTAACAACGCCAACCTCAAACACACTACGCCGAACTTTCATCAGCATATCACTAAATCACTGATACACACCACTCATGCAGGTCATGCACTGGACGGACCAATTGGTGGCTGCTCTGCAAAACACACTGCATGAAACGGACTAGGACATGTTCCGGCGTCAGCATGTTTAAGGAGGCGGTTGTGGAATTAAATCGGAAAACTTGCAGATGACATTTCTGAACCAGAAGCCGTGGGTGGATAAAACCTCCATGATTCTCTGAGATCCAAATGTGAAGGATTATAAAATCGGTTGACATCTTTTTATATATAAATACTTTCCTTCGTCGGACCTGTTGGAATGTACAGTGTGTAAAAGCTTTCTCCTCACAAGTTTTCCCGACGCACGGCTGGCTTAACCATAGTGTTCTGTCCCACTGACGTGGTTGACAAAAGCTCATACTGCCTCTTTTTAGCTGCTGTGGCCACCAAATAAAACTCTGAGAAGTTTAAGCTTCTTTGCAGATTTCCTGCAATCACAAACATCAAATGAACGCCATCTTAATTAATATTCAGATTAGCATTCAAGCGGCGCTTTACATTGGATATTTATAGTAAACATGGGCGTGTACAGGGCGGGATATGAGGGATCTGCAGGGGATCTGTAATCAATGAAGGGAGCTTCGTTACAGACGGAACTGCGTTCAATTCTGTATTGATTTACGCTATTTTTGGCTTTCGGGCGCACGTACACTTCCCAACAGTTTTATAAATGAGATCCCTGCTTCTTATGGAAAGTATTCCTATAACTTATCCCTGTAATTGTACTGACGTAAACACACGGGAGCACAATGAGACTTGTGTGCAGACTGAGGCGTATATATATAAATGAAATAGTTCCAGTCACACACTTTTAGAGACTAATACATTTCCTTTCCTCCGTCTCTCTCAGTGGTTAATGGGAATGAAATGGCCTCGCCTGTGGGTGGACAGAGAGAGAGAAAGAGTGAGTGAGAGTGTTTGTGAAACACACACACACACACACACTCTGTTCCTAGTCTGCTTTCCCTTGTGGATGTTTTTTTTTTTTTAGGTTTGATGACCACAGCTCTTCTAGGAGCAGCAGACCACAGAGGAGTGCGAGCAGTGCATTAAGACTGACCTCGGATCGTTCAGACTCCATCAAACCCCATTAAGAGGTTTAAGGTGAACAGATTCTTCATACTTATCGCATCGTTTCTTCACCCCATAACACACAGGGCAAAAACAGACATTTCGGCCTTAGATAAACACTAAACTTGCTAATGACATCACACAAATTAGTGTGATCTTTTTTGAACTGTATCCTGTGGGAAGTGGTAGCTTGGTGGTTCAGGTGTTTGGAAAGCTGATTGGAAGGTCATGGGTTCAATTTACCAGGATCACCAAGCTGCCACTTCTGGGTCCCTGAGCAAGGCCCTTAACTGTCAACTGCTGTTGCGTTAGAAAAAAGATAAATGTAAATGTAAGTGATTGCTGTAGTGGTGTGTTAGTGGTGCTGTTGGTGTGATGTAGTGGTGATGGAAGCGTAGCTATGAAAGGTACAATAGAGTAAAACACAGTACATTATAATGAGAAGAGTACACTAGAGTAACATACAATACGCTTATGGCTGGAGGTCCCAGACCTGTCACGCTGCCACTGTTGGGCCCTTGATGAAGTCGCCATAACCCTCTCTGCTCCAGAAGTATGACGCTGAAGAGTCAAATAAAGTATTAGAAAGGTGTAAAGAAAAGTGTAAGAAGAAAGAGTACAGTAGACTAGGGTTAAAAACTGCAGACCTGGCAACCCTCACTTTCATTCACATCCATATCTCTGTGCTCCATTTCAATCCTCACCATCTTTCCATCTTTCCAGCGCTTTTCCTTCCTGCAGTTGGAGAATGATGGATGCTTTTGGCGAGTCTTTAGAAATAAGCTCGCTGTTCCGCTTCATTGCACCTGCGTTCTGTCTTCACATGGAGCTCGTAAGAGGGAAGAAAGTCATAAACCGCAAAAAAAGGGGGTAATTCCACAGCCTGACTCGCACTTTATTAACATACAGGATAAGATCATCACTGTGCTGCTAAAAGCATCTACCAGAGTCATTTTACACAGAGACTCTGACTCGAGTGGACGTGATTAGTGTCTTGATCATACCATGTGACTGGAGTGTAGCATGTGTGTGTGTGTGAGTGTGTGTGAGTGTGTGTAAGTTATAGCATTCCGAACAACTAATCAACCTCACAACATCTAAAAAGTGTGTTATAAAAATCAAGTTCTTTAATCACAGATGCGAAAACTACTTATAACACACACGCACACACACACGCACACACACATACAGTGTTTACATACAGGAATAAAATTCTGTTAAAACACTTAACATTAATTAGAAACAGAACACACAGGAGTAACAATGGGACAGTGTAATGCACTGAAATCCAGCACTGTATTAGACCTTTAACTCACTCAAGAAACCCGAGACACACACACACACACACACACACACACACACACACACAAACGTTTTCCCAGACTTTGTTTTGCTTTAATCATATTTCCTATTTAATAAAAGACAGGAAAGAGTGCAGGTTAACCACATTCCCAATTATATGATCTCTCTCTCTCTCTCTCTCTCTCTCTCTCTTTCTTACACAAACACACACACCATGTCACACAATATACACCGAGACTATTCAATTCCACACAAAACTACACACTGTAACACACCCTAACACAGCCTACACACTGGTGTTATTCTCCTTTAAGAAGCCGAGCTTTGGGAGTGATTGATCTGAGATCGTTTAGCCGGGTCTGGTCTGATCACACTCTTTAATATGCCTTTATCCTTCCAATAACCTTCACTCAATTACTGAGCCTATAAAATCCCTTAATGGAGCTTACAGACACTCCGCCAACACACACACACACACACACACACACTCTCACTCCGTCTTTCTGAGATCTGTCCGTCTCTCTAACACAAATGATCATTTTAAAATGGTTAAGATCATCAGCATGATTTTTGTCTCACTCTCTTTCTATCTCTGTCAGTTCCCTTATTCATCTCCCTTGATCTCTTTTTTAAAGACTCGTTATTCTAATACAAACCTTGTAACACACAGACACACACACACACACACACACTAGCATCATGCAGACGTCAATCAGAAGTGTGTAAGTTGTCATTTGAAATGACACATAATAATCATGTGCAGTAGCTGGCCATATTCCAGCCAGCAGCCTAAAGGGTAAAGTGTGTATATGTTGGTGTGTGTGTGTGTGTGTGTGTGTGTGTGTGTGTGAGTTGAAAGAGTGCATAAACTGCTATGGAGCCAAAGTTCCAGGCAGAAATCAGCAGAACACTGCAGCTGGATTGAATCGTTTCTTAAGGAGCCGATTCGTTTTAGTAAAACTCTCTTTTTTTCCTAAAAGCTGGGTTTAATTTCAATTCATTTCAAATTAAACTCTCACAGCAAAAATATCTGATGCAAAAATATTATTTTAGCAAGTGAATATATTGTCCTGTTGCTACTCATGGAAACAAAGACACAGAAAAGTGAATTACAGGTCAAAAAAACCTGCTTTATTTGATTCGATTCAATTCAGAACTGCAATTATAAAATGATTTATTGATGCATCTTTTGTTTTAATACGCGTCTGTTATCTGTAATGACACATAATAAATTCACTTCCGAGATCTTTTGTTAATAAAACAAATGGAAATGATTCGTCAGGTCAACAACAAAGTTACAAAGAACAAACAGGAAATGAATCATTTGACTGTAAGAACATAGAATCGATTCGGTTCAGCAGTAACGGCCATATTGGATGTGTTATCAGTAACTAAAACTGAGGCTTCATCCGAAATCACACACTACTTAAAGTATGTACTACATTTAAGTAAGTACGCACTTCCTTAAAAAAGTGTTTTCTCTATAGTATGGATACGGTGGTATTTTCATATTGTCACGTAATGAAAAGTTGGATAATGTTTAACTTAGAAGATGATGTTAAACAAGTGCAATTTAAGTGCCATGAACTGTGATTTGAACATGAACACTTCGTCTCGGCCTCGTGGGACAGTATCCGCGCGGCAGTAGGTCACTTTTTAAGTGCTTTAGGTAAGTTCCCCGAAGTTAAGTAGATGTTGCGTTCCGGCAACATCACGTTATCAGGTTATAAATGAGGTTATAGTGATGATAAAAGTGTTGATGAGGAAGATGTGGAGGAGGATGGTGAGGATAAGCTTTATGATTATGTTTAAGGGTAAGAAAAGGAGAATGATGATGAGGGTGAGGAGGTGGTGGATGAAGAGAACGATGGTAATGCTAATAAACAGTTGATGACTTATGATGGAAATCATGATGAAGGTGTTGCTGATAATAATATTGATAATAATTAAAACTGGCGATCATTAGGACGAGGACGAGGAGGAGGAGGAGGAGGAAGAGCACAGTGTCGGGTGTCCTGGTGATGCAAAAATCACTACTTTGTTTATTCGGCTGTGAGTTAAATGTCACGGTAAAAACAATCTTAGGTCATAAAGTTGCTTAAAACCAGCAATGATGATAAAGAAAGACAGATAAAATAAACGAGCCGCTCCGATTGATGACTCAACCAGTGAAACGAGTCAGAAATCAGCTCGCTAATTAGCAGTACTGAGAGAAATACTTCAGAACACAAACATCAAGCAAGAAAAACTAATAATCGGCCTCTTGAGAGACGACGGGACAGAAAGACAGACAGAGAGAGAGAGAGAGAGAGAGAGAGAGAGCAGAAGAGTAGGATGTCAGGATGGAGTGTGTGAGCTGAGAAACAAAGCAGGAGAGAAGAGAGAAATAAACAACACACACTGGAGGAGGACGGTGAAGGCGCTAATCAGCGCCCTGTGACTCTCCCGGTGTGTGTGAACATATCCACATGGGTCAACCGGTACAGCTCGCAATCACAACTCGGAAAAAGATGCAAAAGATAGTGGTATCTCACACACACACACACACACACACACACACACACACAAATCCAATTTCAAAAATTTACACCTGTGCATGGTAAACGGGAGGGCATGTAGTCACCGTTACCTAGCGACCAGCGGGGCGGCGTACAGGTTTCATAAATCAAATGATGCGAAAGTGTGTGTGTGTGTGTGTGTGTGTGTGCGTGTAATGCTGTGGACTGCCAGGTGGAGGTCTGTTTAATCCCTCTTTACCTTGTTGCTGTGTGTTAATTACACTATTACACATAGGTATGTGTCGATTCTGTCGTTTCAGGGCAGCGGCGGCAAAATTCAGGGGTTTTTTTCAGGTGTTGTTTCCTCTGTTTGAGCTCAGCTGCTGTTCCTCAGCGTGTAAACGGCGGCTTTAAATCTCCATTTTAATCCCAAACACTGCGTCCTGCGTCTCATCTCACACCGCCAGATCAACACCACGAGCGCCTGAAATATTTCATTCATACACACGAGCGTCAGGGCGGTTCCACGTCATTACACACTCAACAGCGTGTCATTAGGAGAAATCATTAACGAAGCGCCTAACAAAACAAATCAAAGCCCAGACTCAGGAATCAGCCAATAAAAATCATCAACACCCACAAATGTGCACAAAACCACCTGAATCCTCCCTCCTCTTTATTCCAGAATTACACTGCATCACCAATTCATGCACAGAGTCACATCACTGATGAGTTCTGGATTCTGATTGGTTAGTAGATTTTGATGAATACCTTTCTAACAATTTTTAATGATAGCTCAGTGGTTAAAGTGTTGGACTGCTGACCGGAATATTGTGGGTTCAAATCCCAGCACAACAATGCAGTAGCTGCGGGGCCCTTAAGCATGGCCCTTATGTTAGACACTTCTGAAAGGAGTCGTCAGTGTCAGTGCTTCGCTGAACTCTTGACTTTTCCACATCTGTAGGACGACTGTGGTTCCTTCATTTCGGTTATTCATTTCACATTTACAGCATTTTGGCAGACGTCCTCATCCAGAGCGACTTACGTTCATTTATCTTCTTTATACATCTGAGCAATTAGAGGTTAAGGGCCTCGCTCAGGGGCCCAACAGTGACAGCTTGGTGGTGCTGGGAATCAAACCCCAATTTTCAGTCCAACACTTTAACCACTGTGGGCAGTGACCCATCCCTCCCTCGGTGCAATAGAATCCCAGCACCCAGTATTTATCAGGTGTTTATTTAGGTCTGTCCTAGCACCCGGTTCTCCTCCTGGTTTCTTCTAGCCCGGGGTTTTACACTGCTCTCCACCATGAATCACTTTCACTGTAGTTCGGGCTCATTTTTAGCCTTTAATCTCTTCCTCTCCTTCGCCTTGAGGCCCCTTGCTCATTTGCTCTCAGTGTTTTTCTGTCCATCCTGTAATTGAGTTCAATGTTCACTCAATGATGTCTTTTCTCTTTCTCCTGCTCACTTTCCTGCTCTCCCTCTGTAATTACCCACCAGCCCCCCCCGCCACCCCCTCGGATAGGATTGGTTTTCTCAGGTGAGTGCGCTCAGCCGCAATCCGAGGTGGAAGCAGCCGGCTTCTAAATTATAACTCTTGCTCGACAGTTAAAAGTGAGTGAGACAAAAATGTGTTGAGTAGAGAGCGAGAGAGAGAGAGAGTAAAGGAGGCAAGTGGGAAGAAAAGAAAAAAGAATGGAGAGAAAGAGACGATGAAAGGGGTATGGAGTGAAAGAGGGAGAAAGAATAAGAACTGTAAAAAGAGAGAGGGAGATGACGTGATAAAGAAGCGGAA
This sequence comes from Bagarius yarrelli, assembly GCA_005784505.1. Taxonomy (NCBI): domain Eukaryota; kingdom Metazoa; phylum Chordata; class Actinopteri; order Siluriformes; family Sisoridae; genus Bagarius; species Bagarius yarrelli. The sequence continues at coordinate 208,327 of VCAZ01000018.1, forward strand.
AAAGGAAATAAGAAGGGAAAGAGGGAAGAGAGAGAAAGAAAGTGAGATGTGGACAATGAGAGGAAGAGATTTAGTGAGAGAAACAGAAAGAAGGAAGGGTGCAAATAGGGAAGGACTGAGAAAGAGAGAGAGGGGCAAAGAGGACAGAAAGGAGAAGAAAATGAGGGGGAGATGGGAGAGAAAGAGAAAGGGGCCGAATGACAGGAAAACAAAGTAAAGAGAAAGATAAAGAGAGAGAGAGTCGGGGAGAAAAAGAAGGAGGTGAGAGAAGGATGAAGAAGGGGAAGGGAAAGAGAAAGGTGACAAATGGGGAAAGCATGGAGAGAAGAAGGCAAGGGGTATTGGGTGGAAGAGGGAAAACACAGGAAAGAGAACGAGAAAGAGCAAGAGCGTTAGAGAGAGTAAGAAAAAGGTAAGAAAAAGGTAAAAAAGGAATAGATGGAGAAGGGGGAAGGAGAGATAAAGAAATAGAAAGAGATAAAGGGGCAAAAGGAGGCACAGGTAGAGAGACAGAAGGGCTAAAGAGGGGAAGACAGAAACTGGAACAGGGTAAAGGCTAGGGGAGAGAGAGAGAAAGAAAGGGATGGAGAGAGGGAGAACGGGAGGGATGGAGAGAGGGAGAAAGAGGAATGGAGAGAGGGAGAAAGGAGGGATAGAGTTTCATGGAGAGAGTAGATGGAGAGAGGATGGAGAGATGGAGATGGAGAATATGGAGATTGATGAGAGAGAGAGGATGGAGGGAGGGATGGAGAGAGAGTAAAGAGAGGGATGGAGAGATGGATGGAGAGAGTAAAGAGAGGATTGAGAGAGGAGATTATGAGAGAGGGATGGAGAGAGAGTCAGAGAGAGGATGGAGAGATAGTGGAAGGGATGAGAGAGAGAGAGAGGATAGGAGAGTGATGGTATCGGAGAGGGATGGAGGGATGGAGAGAGAGGGATGTAGAGAGATTCGGGAATGGAGAGAGGGTGGAGAGGATATGGAGGATAGAGATGGAGAAGCAGGATTTTGCTGGAGAGAGAGATGGAGAGAGGTGGAGAGGGATGGGAGAGAGGGATGGAAGAGAGGGAGAGAGGGAGGATGGAGAGTAAAGAGAAAGAGGGGAGAGAGAGGAGAGAGAGTCAGTCTAGAGAGAGAGGGATGAGATAGGAGGAGAGGATTGAGAGAGAGTCTGGAAGAGAGAGTGGAAGAGTAGAGGGAAATAGAGGAGAGGATGGGAGAGGAGGGGAGAAGGGGGATGGAGATTGAGAGAGGGATGGATAGAGCGTAGATGGAGAGAGAGTGGAGGATGGAGAGAGGATGAGTAGAGAAGAGGGGAAGAGAAGGGATATGGAGAGAGGGAGGGATAGAGAGAGAGAGGGAGGGAGGGATGGAGAGAGAGAGAGGGAGGGATGGAGAGGATGTAGGAGGTAAAGATTGTGGGGAGGGATGGAGAGAGAGAGGGAGGGGAAACACAATGAAGATCTTAATTGTTTGTGCTTGTTTGTTTGCTTGTCGGTTGGTGTTGTGGGTAATTGGCATGCTGGGTGAGAGGCAGCGTGAATAAAGTACTGCGAGCTGTTCATGCAGAATGCGCAATAATTGAGCTTCACCCCTGTGGTTTCCACACACACACACACACACACACACACACACACACACACACACAGCAGTAACACATATACACCCTTCTCTTGACTGCTCACCTGAAAAACTCACAAACACACCGCGGGTGTTAAGGCACCTGTGGCAGAATTTTTCCTGTGTTTAATTGTGTTTGTGTAAATGTGTGTGTTTGTTATAGCACAGTATGAACTGAGTACTGACATTTAATACACATAAGCGTTCTCACACACTAACCCTAGAGGTTGAGTACTGAAAGTAGGGTAGAATCTGGAAAGGTTTTCCACTCGATTGGGTCATGTGACTGTGCGGGTCATGTGACTGTGCGGGTCATGTGACTGTGTGGGTCATGTGACTGTGTGGATCTGATCATTCAGTTCCAATAGTAT
>VCAZ01000018.1:215315-225315 GCA_005784505.1 Bagarius yarrelli
TAATAATTTGTGCTGTAAACTCTTCGCTGCCCAATCAGAAATACCCAACCACCTTCCCCTAACCCCATGCCACCAATCAGAAATACCCAACCACCTTCCCCTAACCCCATGCCACCAATCAGAAATACCCAACCACCTTCCCCTAACCCCATGCCACCAATCAGAAATACCCAACCACCTTCCCCTAACCCCATGCCACCAATCAGCAAATACCCCGCCACCTTCCCCTAACCCCCCCCAATTCATCACCAAATCCCCAGAATACCCAACCACCTTCCCCTACCCCCCATTCCAACCCATGCCACCAATCAGAAATACCCAACCACCTTCCCCTTCCCCTAACCCCATGCCACCAATCAGAAATACCCAACCACCTTCCCCTAACCCCATGCCACCAATCAGAAATACCCAACCACCTTCCCCTAACCCCATGCCACCAATCAGAAATACCCAACCACCTTCCCCAACCCATGCCCCTAACCCCCATGCCACCCAATCACCAACCTTCCCCTAACCCAATGACCACCACCTTCCCCTAACCCCATGCCACCAATCAGAAATACCCAGCCACCTTCCCCTAACCCCATGCCACCAATCAGAACTAACCAGCCACCCACCTCCCTAACCCCCATGCCAACCAATCACAAATACCCACCACCCTTCCCCTAACCCCACTGCCACCATCAGAAATACCCAACCCCACCTGCCACCAATCCCCCTTCCCCTAACCCCATGCCACCAATCACAGCCAAATACCCAGCCACCTTCCCCTAACCCCATGCCACCAATCAGAAATACCCAGCCACCTTCCCCTAACCCCATGCCACCAATCAGAAATACCCAACCACCTTCCCCCCCATAACCCCATGCCACCAATCACAAATACCCACCACTTCCCCTAACCCCATGCCACCAATCAATACCCAGCCACCTTCCCCTAACCCCCATGCCACCAATCAGAAATACCCCAGCCACCTTCCCCTAACCCCATGCCCCAATCAGAAATACCCAGCCACCTTCCCCTAAACCCCATGCCACCAATCAGAAATACCCAGTCCCCTTCCCCTAACCCCATGCCACCAATCAGAAATACCCAACCACCTTCCCCTAACCCCCATGCCCACCATCCAGAAATACCCAGCCACCTTCCCCTCCCCTAACCCCATGCCACCAATCACAAATACCCACCACCTTCCCCTAACCCCATGCCACCAATCAGAAATACCCAACCACCTCCCTACCCCCATGCCACCAATCATAAATACCCAGCCACCTTCCCCTAACCCCATGCCACCAATCAGAAATACCCAACCACCTTCCCCTAACCCCATGCCACCAATCAGAAATAACCATACCCAGCCACCTTCCCCTAACCCCCATGCCACCAATCAGAAATAACCCAACCACCTTCCCCTAACCCATGCCACCCATGCCACCAATCAGAAATACCCAGCCACCTTCCCCTAACCCCCTGCCACCAATCACAAATACCCAACCACCTTCCCCTAACCCCATGCCACCAATCAGAAATACCAGCCAACCTTCCCCTAACCCTTCCCCTAACCCCATGCCACCAATCAGAAATACCCAGCCACCTTCCCCTAACCCATGCCACCAATCACAAATACCCAGCCACCTTCCCCTAACCCCATGCCACCAATCAGAAATACCCAGCCACCTTCCCCTAACCCCAACCCCATGCCACCAATCAGAAATACCCAACCACCAAACGCCACCTTCCCCTTCCCCAACCCCATGCCACCAATCAAAATAACCAAAATTCCCTACCCAGCCACCTTCCCCTAACCCCATGCCACCAATCAGAAATACCCAACCACCTTCCCCTACCCCACCCCAATAAAATCCCCATTCCCCTAACCCCATGCCAGCCATCAGAAATACCCAGCCACCTTCCCCTAACCCCATGCCACCAATCAGAAATACCACCAGCCTACCCCCTGCCCCAACAGAAATACCCAGGTCCCCTAACCCCCCAACCCATGCCACCAATCAGAAATACCAACAACCACCCCTTCCCCTAACCCCATGCCACCAATCAGAAATACCAATAACAAAATACTCCCACCTTCCCCTAACCCCATGCCACCAATCAAAATTCCCACACCTCCCTAACCCCCAAAAAAAAAAAAAAAAAAATGCCACCAATCAGAAATACCCAGCCACCTTCCCTAACCCATGCCACCAATCATAACCCAGCCCCTCCCCTTAACCCCATGCCACCAAATCAGAAATACCCAACCACCTTCCCCTAACCCCATGCACCCACCATCAGAAATACCCCCAACCACCTTCCCCTAACCCCATGCCACCAATCAGACCAGCCCCTTCCCCAAAAAATACCCAGCCACCTTCCCCTAACCCCATGCCACCAATCAGAAATACCCAGCCACCTTCCCCTAACCCCATGCCACCAATCAGAAATACCCAGCCACCTTCCCCTACCCCATGGCCACCAATCAGAAATACCCAACCACCTTCCCCTAACCCCATGCCACCAATCAAAATACCCCCACCTTCCCTACCCCACCTTCCCCACCTAACCCCATGCCACCATCAGAAATACCCAACCACCTTCCCCTAACCCCATGCCACCAATCAGAAATACCTACCCCGCCACCTTCCCCTAACCCCCATGCCACCAATCAGAAATACCCAACCACCTTCCCCTAACCCCATGCCACCAATCAGAAATACCCACCACCTTCCCCTAACCCCCCCATGCCACAAATCAGAAATACCCAGCCACCTTCCCCTAACCCCATGCCACCAATCAGAAATACCCAACCACCTTCCCCTAACCCCATGCCACCAATCAGAATACCCAACCACCTTCCCCTAACCCATGCCACCAATCAGAAATACCCAACCACCTTCCCCTAAACCCCATGCCACCAATCAGAAATACCCAGCCACCTTCCCCTAACCCCATGCCACCAATCAGAATACCCAGCCACCTTCCCCTAACCCATGCCACCAATCACAAAATACCCCAGCCACCCTTCCCCTAACCCCATGCCACCAATCAGAAATACCCAACCACCTTCCCCTAACCCCATGCCACCAATCAGAATACCAACCAACTTCCCCTAACCCCATGGCCACCATCAGAAATACCCAACCACCCTTCCCCTACCCCCATGCCACAATCAGAAATACCCAGCCACCTTCCCCTAAACCCCATGCCACCAATCAGAAATACCCACCACCACCTTCCCCTAACCCCAGCCAACCATCAGAAATCCCCAGCCACCAATCACAAATACCCCACCTTCCCCTAACCCCATGCCACCAATCAGAAATACCCAGCCACCTTCCCCTAACCCCATGCCACCAATCAGAAATACCCAACCACCTTCCCCTAACCCATGCCACCATCAGAAATACCCACCACCTTCCCCTAACCCCATTGAAATACCACCAATCAGAAATACCCCATGCCCCACCACCTTCCCCTAACCCCATGCCAACCAATCAGAAATACCCACCACCCTTCCCCTAACCCCAGCCAACCAATCAGAAATACCCAGCCACCTTCCCCTAACCCCATGCCACCAATCAGAAATACCCAGCCACCTTCCCCTAACCCCATGCCACCAATCAGAAATACCCAGCCACCTTCCCCTAACCCCATGCCACCAATCAGAAATACCCAGCCACCTTCCCCTAACACCCCATGCCACCATCCTAGAAATACCCAGCCCCATCCTTCCCCTAACCCATGCCCACCAATCAGAAATACCCAGTCCCCCTTCCCCTAGCCTAATGCCCCTAATCAGAAATACCAGCCAGCCACCTTCCCCTGACCCTATGGAAATAACCCTAACCCTAACCCAATCAGAAATACCCAGCCACTCTCCCCCTGACCCTATGCCCCTAATCAGAAATACCCAACCCTTTTCCCTAACCCCATGCCACCAATCAAAAACCCAGCCACCTTCCCCTAGCCTAATGCCCTAATCAGAAAACCCAGCCCCCTTCACCCAACCCCATGCCCCTAATCAGAAATACCCAGACCCCTTCCCCTAACCTAATGCCTCTAACCAGAAATACCCAGCCCCTTTCCTCGAACCCCATGCCCCCAATAAAAAATAACCATCCCTTTTTCCATTACCCCATCCCCCTACTCCAAAATTCTACTCCCCTTTCCCTAACCCTATGCCCTAATCAAAACACAGCCAGCCCCCCATCCCAAAACAAAAAGCCCAGCCTCTTACCCAAAACCCCTGACCCCTTACCCTCAATCTCTTACCCCAACACTCTCTTATCCCAAACCACATCACTCCAAACCCCAACATCTTTACTAGAACTGTTCTACCCATAAAAATTAATTAATTAAAAAATTTATATAACAGCATATAAACACCAAAGATACACAAACTGCTCTTTAATTTTATTCAGAACGAGAGTGCAGTGTGTGTGTGCAGTGTGTGCGGTATGTGTGCAGTGTGTGTATGTGTGCGGTGTGTGTGCAGTGTGTGAAGAGCTTCATTTGGAAAAAAATCAATACAAACATTTTGTTGTACATTCAGAATATTTTATTCGTAAATATATCATTATTGTAGGAAACACACACACACACACACACACACACACACACTTTTGTTCAAAGCCATTTAAAATAAAATATTCAGTTTATCACTTTACAGTAAGGTTCAGTACTGTTTTTTTATTAAATAACCGTCATGTCAGTGAGTGAAACACACCTCACACACACACACACACCTCACACACACACACAGACCTCACACTCAGAACCCAGCTCAGAACTTCAGTAGAACTCAGAACTGACATTTTAACTAGTACAGTTTAGCCAAGGACTGAATAAAGACTAGAGAGTGTACACTTCATTTACAGGAAGGAAGGAAGGAAGGATCAAAGACAGAAAAAAGAAGTAAAGATAGAAAGAAAGAAAGAAATAGAAAGTAAGTCATAATGGAAAGAATAAAAAAGATATAAATAAAAAAGGAGAAATAAGGAGACATAAAGAAACAAATAGATGAAACAAAAGATAAAAGAAACCAAAAGAAATAAAGGAAAAAGAAATGCAAAAAAAATGTAGTAAATAAAGTAAATAATTAAAATAGAAAACGAGAAACGGAAAGAAAAAGAGGAAGAAAAGATAAAGAAAAGTGAAATTATAATGAAGCAAAATAGAAAATATGACAGAATAAAAGAAATAATCTATGTAGAAAAAAGTAAAGGAAGCAGAAGGGAAATAAGAGAGAAAAATTAGAGGAAGAGAAAACAGTAAAGAAAAAAGAAACCAAGACGTGAATAAAACGTGGCTGAAAGAGAAACGGAGCTGAGGATAAAGTCTGTGTTTGCGGTTTTTCTCACTTTATTCACACTGGAATGTTCAGTAATTCAGTAAATAATCTAAAGAAATGGAACTTTAATCTGAAGCGTGTCATTAAATCCATTTTTAAGGCACCGAACAATAAAATCACCCAGCAGGAGATGAAGAGCGCCGTTCGGTTCCTGTTCCGTCTCTAACTGAAGATCTGCAATGAATCACTCGGGGAAATGACTCGTTAAATCTGCTGATTGTTTTCATCTTAAAAACACGCCAGGAAAACAAACGGCGCCGGTGGAATCATCGGAATATCGAGACTCGTTCGTTCTGATTGGTTGATGCAACTCGCAGCACGAAGAGGCGCGTCGGGTTGTGTGTGTTTTGATCAGTGTGAATCTTTAAACTGAAGTCATGTGACGTTCCGACTCCGTGGAGCACAAAATGAACCGTTTCAGCCGAAACTTTCATAAAGGACACACGCCACTAAAACCCCCAGCCGCCATTTTTATTAACCTAAAAACAACTAAAAGTGTCTAAGTGAAAACGCAGCATGTTAAAAGGCCTCACACACACACACACACACACACACACAGATGCACACATCTGGTTAGCTATCTTTGTGGGGACTCTCTATAGGTGTAATGGTTTTTAAACTGTACAAACTGTATTTTCTAACCACTAATCCCTAACCATAACCCTAACCCTAACCCCTAACCCTAATCCCTAACCATAACCCCTAACCCCTAACCCCTAATCCCTAACCATAACCCCTAACCCTAATCCCTAACCATAACCCCTAACCCTAATCCCTAACCATAACCCCTAACCCCTAACCCTAATCCCTAACCCTAATCTCCAACCTTAACCCTAACCCCTAACCCTAATATCCAACCTTAACCCTAACCCTAATCTCCAACCTTAACCCTAACCCTAATCTCCAACCTTAACCCTAACCCTAATCTCCAAATTTAACCCTAACCCTAATCTCCAACCTTAACCCTAACCCCTAACCCTAATCTCCAACCTTAAACCTAACCCCAACCCTAATCTCCAACCATAACCCTAACCCCTAACCCTAATCTCCAACCTTATTCCCTAACCCCTAATCCTTACCCTATCCCCTAACCCTAATTCTAATCCAAACCCTATTCCATAACCCTATCCCCTAACTCTAACCCTATCCCCTAACCCTAATACTAACTCTAACTCCAATCCTAACTCTAACCCTATCCCCTACCTCTAACCCCAATCCTAACTCTAACCCTATCCCCTAACCCTAATACTAACTCTAACCCTATCCCCTAACTCTAACCCTATCCCCTAACCCTAATACTAACTCTAACCCCAATCCTAACTCTAACCCTATCCCCTAACCCTAATACTAACTCTAACTCCAATCCTAACTCTAACCCTATCCCCTAACTCTAACCCCAATCCTAACTCTAACCCTATCCCCTAACCCTAATACTAACTCTAACCCCAATCCTAACTCTAACCCTATCCCCTAACCCTAATACTAACTCTAACCCCAATCCTAACTCTAACCCTATCCCCCCCATAACTCTAACCCAACCCTATCCCCTAACCCCTAATACTAACTCTAACCCCAATCCCCTAACTCTAACCCTATCCCCTAACCCTAATACTAACTCTAACCCAATCCCCTAACTCTAACTCTAATCCCCTACTCTAACCCCTCCTAACCTAAACCAATCCTAACCCTTTAACCCTAACCCCTAACCCTATCCCCTAACTCTAGCCCTATCCCCTAACCCTAATCCTAACTCTAACCCAAACACTATTCCCTAACCCTTCAGGTTTAGGTCCCCACCAGGATGTATAAACCCGTACACAAACACACACAACCGCATTTAAGAGGAACCAAAAAAGAACCCAGAATTTATTAAACATGACTTTTCCGATGAGCGTCTGACTCATCTAATACCGATCATACCTGATTAACCAACTAATTACAAGTTCATACAAGTTTTAAATTAAGTGTATTTAATGGCAGAACGTAAACTAAAGTGAGAACTTTACCGATGAACTCATTCATTATTAATTCTTTCATGTTGAGACACACACACACACACACACACACACACACACGGTTAAAAAAAAATTAAATATAGAGTTTGGTCTTAAAGCCGAGTTGCTTTGTGAATTTATTTAAGCTTAAATGTTATTTTAATCTTATAACGTCGATTAATGTAAAAACAGAACCTAAACCATTGAATGTTTAATAATAGAAACACACACACACACACACACACACACACACACACACACACAGGGACAGAACCGTGTGACTTTGGTGTGTATCTCTTCTCTTCTGCATCATTGCATTTCTCTCTCTCTGTGTGTTAAACTGTAATTGTATACAGGTCACCCTGATTTGTGTGTGTGTGTGTGTGTGTGTGTGTGTTTTAGAAACATCAGAGGTTAAAAATGTAGGATTTATAGCTTTGATTGGTATAAATGTAAAAGTTTTCTGTGCTGTTTTATAATAGAAAAAGATGAAATTTTGTCTTAAAAATGTAAATGTTAGTGTAGTTTTTTTAGTTTACATCAGATTCTGAGAAAAAAAGGAAACAAAAAGAAACTGAAGGAAATAAAAAAGAAAGACAAGAAATAAATTAAGCATAAAAAGTTGCAAAATAAGGAAAAAATAGGAAAAAACAGGGGGAAGAAACAAAATGTGCATCACTTTTTTATGGAGTGAAACTTTTGCTCAACACACCCCTCTGTATATTTTTGCTACCCGGTTTGGTACCTATTTAAGGCTACAGGTCAAAGGTCAGTGGTGATGACAGGCGTGACCCCGTGAATCAGTAGAGTGGGCCCGAGGTCACGGCTTAGCAGCTCCAGCTGATGCAGGTAGTCCGAGTAGCGCCGCGTGTCCGCAGGTGGGCGGGGCAAGTACAGAAAACGCACAGCAGGGGGCGGGCAGGGCTGGTCACTGATCAGCCTGTTAACAGCCAGTAAGTAGTCGTCAGTCAGACGGGAAGTGTTGCTGTGGTAACCGTTAGCATACTCCTCTTCCTTCTCCTCCTCCGACTCCTCCTCTTCCACCAGATCCAAATCTTCCTCGGTTTCTTCACCGTTCTTTTTTCTCTTCCTCGAGCTGATCTGTCTCTGCCAGTGCAGCGCCACCTGAGCGTCCCACAGCACCGTGTAGATTTCCGCCTTCATCCGGAGCTCCTTCAGCAGCTGCCTCAGCTTACGCTCGGCATCCTTTAGACTCCGCCCTGTTTCCACGCACAGGAAGAGGCGGAGCCTGGCCTTACGCCATGTCCTGGTCATGTTGAGGATGCAGGCCAACTGGAGAAGGAACAGCGAGCAGGTATCAACGTAGGAGCAGCTGTCGGGTCTGAGCAGGTTGACGGGCCACACGTCCACGAAGACACTGGTTTGACGTGCTCTGGTGGTGCAGTCGAACTGGCAGAAGTACCTCGCCAACGCTACGTTCTTCAACATCTTCACAGCATCCGCAATCACGCTGACGTACTCTTGAGGGCCGAACGCTTTCCCCTGCCAGGCTCCGTCCATGCTGCCACGCAGAGGAGGGAAATGAAAGAGCGGATCTTCAGGGTCTTCAGAAAACATGGGGTCTTCCACAGATCTGCTGGAGTGGAACGAGTGATCTTGGAGCTGGTCCTGAGGTGGAATGTCATCATAAAACCCCAAAACCAGTGTGTTTGGCTTCATCCCACCTGAGAAAAAACAACAACAAGGAGATATTCAGCTGTTAAACATCTGGATTTCCATTGGATCTGAGGTGTTTTTATAAATACCTACGAAAACCCTTCACAAGATCAGTTATTACTATAGGATCAAAGCCTGTAGAATAAATTCGTTGGTATATAATTTTATTGCATTATTTTATATTTTTTTTAGATATTTAAGATTGTTTGTTGGTGGAACACAGATTATGTTGCGAATAATTACAGTTACTGATCACTGCTGTACTGTTGTTATAGCCCACGCCAGCTAGTCTGGAGACCTCAGTGTTTTTTCGCTGCTCGCATGTTTGTCTGTGTTTTATCTCAGATCACTAATTCTGATCTCGGAGCTTGAACTTGCTCACCGTCTGGGTGGTCCTGCGCTCATAAGTGCTGCTCTGATTTCAGTGGATTTGAAGGTTAGCGTGATTCGCGCAGCTTTTCGTACATTTGATGGGGCAAATATTGCTACGAGAAAAATCTTAGCAGGTAAAAAAACAACATGTCTGAGGATGAGACGAACCGGCCTGAAGAAATGTGTCCTAAATTCTACACTGAAATGTATCGCATAACTAAGATGAAGGCGGATATTGAGTATGAACTGGTGTCCTGGCCAGCACTCGTTCTCAGGATGACTTCATGGAAACGAGTCCAACAGACTAAATGCTACAGGTAAAGTGTAAACAATGACATCCAGCCTTTGTATGTGTGTGTGTGTGTGTGTGTGTGTGTGTGTGTGTTTGTTCGCACTAACCGAGTCCAGAAATGAAGAGCAGGTGCTGCACACCATGTCGTACCGAGTCGGCTAACGTCAGGTTAACGAAAGCTTTAATGTTCAGGTGATCCACCAGGGAGAGCCAGGAATCATACTGACACTGCAGAGGGTCGGAGGGAAGGACAGCTACAGAGCAAATAACACACACACACACACACACACACACACACACAATGCGGTGTTATGTAT
>VCAZ01000018.1:230315-312815 GCA_005784505.1 Bagarius yarrelli
GTACCTGTCATTACACGACGTACCCTGTCTACTGTCATTAATCCTACTGTTTGTCATACTCTTACGTACTGTCATTACAATGACTGTACCCTGTCATTACCTAATGTACCCTGTACCTTAATGTCATGAATCCAAAACTGTACCCTGCTATACTGTCATTCTCTAACTGTGTCTGTCATTACTCCTACTGTACCCTGTCTTTACTGTCATTACTCTTACTGTAATCTCTTTACTGTCATTACTCACTGTACCGTCTTTACTGTATTGCTCTTACTGTACTCTTTTACGTCATACTCTCACTTACCCGTTTTTACTGTCATTGCTTACTGTACCCGCCATTAAGTCAATACTCTTACTGTACTTCACTACTGTCATTACTCTTATTTACTGTCATTACTCTACTGTACCCTGTCTTACTGTCATTAATCCACTGTATGTCATTACCTGACTTAATGTCATTACACTTAATTACCCTGCCCTACTGTCATTAATACTCTGTACTGTCATTACTCTTACTGTCTGTCATTACACTTACTGACCCTGCTTACTGTCATTAATCCTACTGATACTGTTATACTCAGTACTGGCTGTCATTACATTACTGTACCCTGTCTTACTGTCATGCCTACTGTACCCGCATTACTGTCAATACTCTTACTGTACTGTCACTCACTGTATTACTCCTTAACTGTCATTAAAGCCTACTGTCATTTACATTACTGTACCCTGTTATTACTGTCAGTAATCTACTGTACTGTACTGTCATTACTCTTACATGTACTGTACTGTCATTACACTTACTGTACCCTGTCATTATCACTGTACATTACTGTACTACTACTGCACTGTCATAATATACTCTTAATGTACGTACTGTCATTACTCTTACTGTGCTGTCATTACTCTTACTGTACCCGTCATTACACTTACTGTTACCCTGTCATTAATCCTACTGTACTGTCATTACTCTTACTGTACTCTCTTTACTTACACTTTGCTGTACCCTGTCCTGTATTACAGTACTGTACATGTCCTTACTGTCATTAATCCTACTGCGTATGTCATTACTTGACCTGTACTGTCATTACACTGTGCTGTCACGTCACCACTGTACCATTACTCATTAATCCACGTACTTATGCATTTACTGTACTGTCATTTACTGTTAATGTACTGTCATTTACACTGTACTAACACTTGTACCCTGTCCTTACTGTCATTAATCCTACTGTATGTCATTACTCTTATTGTACTGTCATTACTCTCACTGTACCCTGTCCTACTGTCATTAATCTGTAATGTCATTACTTTTACTCTGTACTTACTGTCATTACACTTAACTGTCCCTGTCATATGTAATTCACATACTACTGTACTGTCATTACTCCTACACTTTTGTTGTTAGGGTTCTGTGCCCAATAAGTATTAGGGGGCATGAGCTCGTCATGTGGATTTGGGTGGGAATAATGTCTGGGGCAGCTTTTCTAAATAACAATTTATCTAAAATTATAAGCTGGGTAGAAACTGGAGTTCAGACACAGACACACGCGTCCAAAAGCCTTCAAAACCAAATCCCCCTTCAGACCCAACAAAACCCAGCCAACACAAACCCCAAAGGATTCTGGGAAACCGAAGGCATTCGCTGATAAAACAGCAGCCAGGAAAAATCGCACACACACACACACATACACACAGTCACACACTGCATAATCCACCTTTTTTACAAGCTTTTCTTCAATCCAGACATGTTCACAGAACGCCCTCTCCGCTGGCCGATTCCCAGTCCCCCCCCCCCCCCCACACACACACACACACACACACACTCAGACTCCATTATCATCTGCAGCCGGTGTTTTGATGCCAGGTTTAGGTTGGTTTCTGCTAAATTAGCTATGTTAATCACAGCGTGCGTCTTTGGGGTGCACAGTGCTAAATGGCTTTTAATTCATTTTGCCTCTGTAGACACAACAACACAACAGCTAATAACAACAACAACATTGCAACAGCACCACGCCCCAAATCAGAGCACCTGGCAGCTGAAGGAATGAACCACAAAAAGCCCCACCTACATCATACCTCCAGCCAATCCAACACATTTTATAACAAATAAACAAACAAATGTTTTTTCTCTGGATAAAAATCACACAATGTGGATTTCATGGCAGTTTCTTGAGGTATGATACAGTCACCCAGACTCAAACACCCTTAAGTGTTCCAGGCAAATTAGGTTCCTGGCATGACGTTGCTAAACATTTCCCAGATACCTTCATGGAGTCCTGACATGCATGTGGTCGGCACTGACTTGCCCTTTGGTGGACCCCGGCCAGTCTGATCAGGAACGAGTACTACCGTAAGTGTTATTAAGGTTTATAATCCTTTGACACCAGGGCAGTGAAGGCTCAAACGGTTGGGACACTGAGTTACTTTCCAGAGAATTGTCGTTCCAGCCCCTCCACCGCTAAGCTGCCACTGATGGGCCTGTAAATAGTGTTGGGCATGTTAAAAGTAATTATAGTAACTAGTTACTTGTCACAAATAGTGACTAAGTTATATAATTATAAAAGCAACTAATTACAAGGAAAATGAATGACCTTATTGAAACCTTATTAGTTTATCCAGTTTGTGGAAACTACCTTTGAACTCGTTGGACTTGGCCATCGCATCTTGTAGTACAGCCGAATTTACAACAGCTGAATTTTTTGGACCAATGCGTTGTGACCGTTACACGTTTAAAAACCTTTATTATTTCTTATCATTCACGAATTAATCTGACGTCTGCGCCAGTCTCACATAGACAGACCTGCAGACTGAACATCTGGAATCCATAGTAGCTTTTATTGGGCTAAGAGGACATCTGACTGACATGTAAACCAACCGATTACTGTTCGTTTTGTTCAGCATCATGTTCAGAAAAGCAAAGTGTACCGCGGTTTAAGAGGTGCCATATTTAAGGGTAACAACGATGGATAAATGATTAACAAGTTCTTAAGTGGTCAACAAAAAAGACCAACTGGCTTTTCACCATCAGGTCCATAAAGAAAATCCACTTTAATTAGAAAGCACTGGGAGAACTGTGGTGATTATATGAGGAGATGGGGAGGGAATGGCAACCACGGAATTAAAGTGATTAGTCGACTGTGCCGTAAACCAATTTTTTAAAAAACAGGGATTAAAAACGTGATAGTGATAACGAGCGATTCTGGTCGCGAGCCGACTGGAAACGAGTGCTGGCTTTGGTTCCAGCACCAGTCTGGCACCGGTTCTGGTTGAAAAGCAGCAGCGTCCCTAAACCATGGACTAAATCACACAGTATCATGTGAAAGTCTTTAGTTTACATCCCTGAATCGTAACTACACTGTAATGTTGATTGCAGTGCTGCTGAGTTAATGTCCCCGATGTCTCTAATGTCTCATTTGTGCTAACATTCCTGTCGGAAACGGTAGAATTCAGCTGCTAATGTTTTTAGAGGTTAATTTATTATTGTTTTATGTGCAGGAATTAACATCTCATCAATGCTGCACTAATTCTCTTCTGCGCAGAAACACTAACAGGCTCCACACATCGATCTGCATTTCTGTCTAAAAGTTACTGATATTCCTACTAATCAGATTTGATGCTACCTTGGAAGACGTTTGGAGATGTTTGGAGGTCAAAAGGTGGCGACCCTTTAGCTCACCTGAAGTTAGGGGCAGAGGCCCACTCCAGGGCGAGGCAGGCCAGATCCACTGCGGCATAGACCAACAGGAACAGAATGGTGACAACACTCGCAATGGTGTTCAGCTTCCCTGAGAACAGCACAAGCTACACACACACACACACACACACACACACACAGGAATTAGTGTGAATACAAGTCATTTGTTAAACAGTGGACTGGTGCAGAGAGCTCAAAGTGACCTACACACACACACACACACACACACACACACACCTCTTAAATCCCACTTTATTTCAGGATTTAGTCTCTATTTCACTCTCACACACACCTTTGCATTCCTAATGAATCTGGAGACAGTGCAGTCGAGAAAAAAACGAATACCATACAAAAAAAAATAAAATTAAACCAATTAATTTTTAATCTTTCACAAAGCTAAACACCCCCCCCTCCCCCCACGGGGTAATTATTTTCATTACATTACCAGCATGTCCCTGAGGACCTCCCATTCCACCACCATTTACCAACAGTTACTAGTTTTATTTATAAATAACATCTTTTCTCAGACTATAGTTTTACATTCAGATTCCTGTTGTCAGCTTTGCTTTATTCTTCTCAACGTTCTCATGTTACAGAGAATCACCGAGGAACCACTGATCGGATAATCAGACAGAAAAACTCGTCGGAATTGAATGTCAATCCCAAAATCTTTAAAATAGAAAACGGTTTTGTTTCCCATTAGTTAAAGATTTAGCTAATTTTCATACTAACTAATATAGCATTTGTGTGTGTGTGTGTGTGTGTGTGTGTGTGTGTGTGTGTGTGTAAAGTAAGCTCTCCTGTCCTGTTGCAGTAAAGAACATCTCATACACTCCGCGAATAAATGAAGTCAAATGTGCTGAATCATCTCCCATT
Source organism: Bagarius yarrelli (assembly GCA_005784505.1). Classification (NCBI taxonomy): domain Eukaryota; kingdom Metazoa; phylum Chordata; class Actinopteri; order Siluriformes; family Sisoridae; genus Bagarius; species Bagarius yarrelli. Next base: position 234,886 of record VCAZ01000018.1, read on the forward strand.
CATCAACACTGACTAAAGGCCGGAGTGGGGCAATTATTTAAATCACCCTGGAGTTTCTTTATTTTCTTACATGAGGGTGACTGCAGTCGAACAAACTGAGAGCTCTTATTTCCCTCCAGGTAGTAAAGAACATTTCCACACTGACGTCACACTCAGAACATCATGAGGAAAGAGGTTATAAACAGGAGGAGGCGATGAAGAGGTAAAAAGAAGGTGGCAATAAAGAGGTAAACAGGAGGTGGCAATGAGGAGGTAAACAGGAGGAGACATTGAGGAGGTAAACAGGAGGAGGCGATGAGGACGTAAACAGGTGGAGATAAACAGCAGGTGGCGATGAGGAGCTAAACTGGAGCAGGTAAACTGGAGGTGGGGATGAGGAGTTAAAGTGGAGGAGGTAAACTGGAGGTGACGATAAGGAGGCAAACTGGAGGAGGTAATGAAGAGGTAAACTGGAGTTTATTCATTTTCTTACATGAGGGTGACTGCAGTCAAACAAACTAAGGGTTCGTATTTCCATCCAGGTAGTAAAGAACATTCCCACGCTGACATCACATTTAGAAAATTAGGAGGAAGGAGGTAATAAACAGGCAATGAGGAGATGAACAGTAGGAGATAAATAGGAGGAGGCGATAAGGAGGTAAAAAAAGGAGATAATGGGCAGGTAAACAGGAGAAGATAAACTGGAGGAAGGGATGAGGAGATAAACAAGAGGAGGCAATGAGGTAAACTAGAGGAGATAAACTGGAGGAAACGATGAGGAGGTAAAAAAATAAGGAGGTAAACAGGAGGAGGCGGAGACGAGGTAAATAGGCGATGAGGTAAACTAGGGAAGATAAACTGGAGGGGGCGTTGAGGTAAACTGGAGGAGATAAACTGGAGGGGGTGATGAGGAGGTAAAAAAGGAGGTAATGAGGTAAACTGGAGGTGGTAATGAGGAGATAAATATAAGGAGGCGATGAGGAGGTAATACAGAAGGAGTTAAAAAGGAGAGGATTAGGAGGAGATAAACACTCTTTCTAAATTCCATATCCAGCTGTGACTGTTTTGTATATGTATTCTAATAATGCCTCACACTGTTTATAACGCGACATTGCTGCGGAATATAATGACTAACATCAGCCAGAAAGTGATAAAGTGATAAAGTACACAATAACATACAGCATCCGGAGAACAGGTGCTGCAACAGAACCAGCTGTTTTCCCCAAGGACAGATACTCATCAGCCAGTTATTTGTTAAACCAGAGGGCCATTTTTTATATCAACTTATCCTCCAGTGTGTGTGTGTGTGTGTGTGTGTGTGTGTGTGTGGGTGTTTAATAGAAGTTATCTACATTTTAATAGAGCAGATAAGACTGTGTGATGGAGCATTAACGCATAACCACAAAGGTGTTCCAGGTCACGTCATGGTGCTCCTCAGGGATAATGGTAGTGCGTCCCTTACAAACACACAACTATTCTGGGTGGAGAAGGAACTCTTATATACACACACACTACCAGAGAGAAGGAATGGAAGACAGGAAGTGAAAGAGGATAAGAAGAAAAAGAGGGATTTGAGCAGATGATGAATAATTACTGAGCTTTAACACATAACACAGATAATTGTGACTATAACGATTTAAGTACCAGAATAAATTCTAAATCGACTAATCTTTCAAATGCTCAGGGTTTTAGAGCCACCAAAACATCCCTGAGGGGGTGAGAGTGACACCAGGCTAGTCTAGTCTTTAACCTCATGATCACTTAGAAAATTGATCATCGTTTTAAATCTTCTAGTCCAAATTCCGTTCAGAGGTGTCCTTTTGTAGACAGGACATTATCTATAATCACACACTCCGGTGTCACACAGGTGAGGACAGGTGTCCCTGTGAGTCTGGTTCCTCTTAAAGTTTCTCTCTAACATCCTTTCAGCCACAGTTGCCTCAGGCTCGTGCACTTGGGGATAAATACTCATTTTGCTAACTTGCCCTTTTCATTATGCACCTCTGTATATTTGGTTTTCATTGCTAAAAGCGCTACATAAATAACACTTATACTTAAAATAAATAAATAACACCCATTTTAGGAGCGTAATCAGTGTCAGGGTGCTGGCGCCGCACGATAACCCAATCAAAACTGAGTTTCATTGTTTATTACATTGTAATTAATGTGTTACTAATGTTTTAGTTTTACATTTACACCATTTAGCAGCCGTGACTGCATTTAAAGAAGTGTGTAAAGTCGATAGAGTTTAATTTCAGGTCGTATGAATGAAATTGGGACGTACTACAGGATTCAGAGTTCTCTTTAAAGTATAAACACTACTTTTCTCTCATTGAGGTGAAACACAGGACTGTTTCTCTATAGTGTAATTTATGACCAGGAGGATGATGATCAAGTGTCTCCTCTATGACGGGGACATTAATTCTAATCTAATTAATCAATCGTCACATGACCCCAACATTAAAATAGTGTCGATTATTGAACAATAATTTATAATGAGAATGATTTATTTTATTTAAAGTCAATTTCATTCATTTAACATATTTAATATTGGGGGTGGGGCAGCATGCTGGCCTCACAGTAAGAAGGTCCTGGGTTCGATTCCTCTGCAGGGGTCTTTCTGTGTGGAGTTTGTATGTTCTCTGTGTTTACTCCGGGTTCTCCGGTTTCCTCCCACAGTCCAAAAACATGTATGTTAGATTGATTAATGATTCTAAATTGTCCATAGCAGTGAGTGTGTGAGTCCCTGTGATAGACTGGTGACCTGTCCAGGGTGTCCCCCTCCTGCCTTTCACCCTTTCAGAGACAGCTGGTTTAGACTCCAGCAGATCCCTGTGAGCCCGAATTAGGCAATAAGCGGCTATAGAAGATGAATGAATGAATACTGGGGGCATTTACGTTATTTGAACCCAAGAGTTATTTCCTCTTGGCGCAGACCTGCCTTGTGTCTTAGTGGACGGTGGGAGCAGTCGGGCGGTGCTTCGGGATCTGAGGCCGTGTGCATAATTATTTATTATCTATTATCTATTATCTAATTATCTAAGCACCGACACACCCCGTTGCACCAAATTTTCCGAATCTCACTGTGATTTTTGTTCCATTTTTTCGTCTGCTGAAAATGCACGATCGTAATGATCTTCTGGATCTTCTTAAGGATCTGGACATCCAATTTTACGTCGAATTATGGCTGAAACTGTTATGTGGGTGTTTCACCCGTGCTGTCTGTGTGGCGGTTATAGAAACTGTATGGAAAATAGCTAGACAGAATCTCGGCATTCATTCGCACTTTCTGTCTCTACACACACCTTTGTTCTTGCTCCTCTCCTCACTAACGGTGTAGGAAATTGATCAGGAGCAAAAAAAAAAAGAAGAATAAAGGGGTTAAAGTAATAGCCAGGGAGCCACTGCCATTCACATTCACTGTATTTTTCCACTTCATCACCTCATTGCATTCATTCCTCACTCCATCGTTTTCTCTTACCTGCACAAGGAACCAGGAGATGAGAACTGAGACCCAGGGGTTCCCACTGCCTGAGGTTTTCCCAGCAGGGGACAGGAACTTACCTGCAGGATGAGGAGAACCGAATAAATAAGACAATCCAAAAGATTTACAGTAAAAAATTCCTCACAGTAGTTTTTATGCTAAATTTTGATTGGTCGGAAAATCATTTCTGATGGATATTTACAAAAGTAATAGCGCCCTGTGATTAGAGGAGTTAGTGTGTGTTAGCATGTATCCATGGTAGCTAACATGCTACAGTTTCTAAACTACGTTACTTAAAGTATTAAGGACCGGAGAGCTTCTTCTTGAGTCACTTCTTTTTTGTCTTGGTTGTGTATTTGTGGGTCATTGTCATGCTGAAATTCCCATCCATGACTGATTTTCAATGTCCTGGCTAATGAAAGGAGGTTCTAACCCAAGATTTAATGGAACATGGTCCCGTCTATCGTCCCTTTGGTGTTGTGATGTTCTCCTGTCCTCTTAGCAGCAGAACACAGCTAAAGTATAATGTTTTCACCTCCGTGTTTAATGATGGTGATGGTGTTCCTCCTCCTCCAAACTTGGCAAATTGAATTGATGTCAAAGAGCTCGATTTTGGTCTTATCTGTCCACAACACTTTCACCCAGTTCTCCTTTGAATCATTCAGATGTTTATTGGTAAATGTGCTTTCTTAAGTAGGGGGACCTTCGGGCGCTGCAGGATTTCAGTCCTTCACAGCGTTGTGTGTTAACAATTGTTTTCTTGGTGACTTTGGACCCATCTGCCTTCATTGACAAGATCCTTCCGTTAAATTCTGGGCCGATTCCTCACCATTTTTATGATCATTGACACTTGAGGGTAAGATCTTGGAGACACATGGAGCTCTAGGAGAGTCCCCTATAAGAGAGAGTCCCCTTTAAGAGAGAGTCCCCTATAAGAGAGCGTCCCCTTTAAGAGACAGTGTCCCCTATAAGAGAGAGAGAGGTCCCCTTTTAAGAGAGAGGAGAGTCCCTTTAAGAGAGAGTCTCCTTTAAGAGAGGTCCCTTTAAGAGAGAGAGTCCCCTTTAAGAGAGAGAGCCCCCTATAAGAGAGCGTCCCCTATAAGAGAGAGAGTCCCCTTTAAGAGACAGTCCCCTTTAAGAGAGAGTCCCCTATAAGAGAGAGTCCCCTTTAAGAGAGAGTCCCCTATAAGAGAGAGTCCCCTATAAGAGAGAGCGTCCCCTATAAGAGAGAGAGCCCCCTATAAGAGAGCGTCCCCTATAAGAGAGCGTCCCCCCATAAGAGAGAGAGTCCCCTTTAAGAGAGAGTCCCCTTAAGAGAGAGAGAGAGCGTCCCCTATAAGAGAGCGTCCCCTATAAGAGAGCGAGTCCCCCTTTAAGAGAGAGTCCCCTTTAAGAGAGAGTCCCCTTTAAGAGAGGGTCCCCTTTAAGAGAGAGTCCCCTTTAAGAGAGACAGTCCCCTTTAAGAGAGAGTCCCCTTTAAGAGAGCGTCCCCTTTAAGAGAGCGTCCCCTTTAGAGAGAGTCCCTTTAAGAGAAAGTTTCCTTTAAGAGAGGGTCCCTTTAAGAGAGACAGTCCCCTTTAAGAGAGAGTCCCCTTTAAGAGAGAGTCCCCTTTAAGAGAGCGTCCCTTTAAGAGAGCGTCCCCTATAAGAGAGAGTCCCCTTTAAGAGAGAGTCCCCTTTAAGAGAGCGTCCCCTATAAGAGACAGTCCCCTTTAAGAGAGAGAGTTCCCTTTAAGAGAGAGAGTCCCTTTAAGAGAGAGTCCCTATAAGAGAGGTCCCCTATAAAGTCCCCCCTATAAGAGAGCGTCCCCTATAAAGCGAGCGTCCCCTATAAGAGAGAGTCCCCTTTAAGAGAGAGTCCCCTTTAAGAGAGAGAGTCCCCTTTAAGAGAGCGTCCCCTATAAGAGAGCGAGTGATTGTAATCTCAGTTTGTAATCTGTATAAAGACACCTGGGGGACAGAAATCTTGCTGATTGATTGGAGATAAAATTCTTACTTCACTCATTAAAATGTAAATCAGTTTATAATCTTTTTTTTTGTGTTTTTCTGGATGTTTTTATTGTTATTCTGTTTTTCACTGTTAGAATAAAACAACATTAAAATTACACACTGATCATTTCTACATCAGTGGACAAACGGACAGAATCAGCAGGGGACCAGATCACTTTTTCCTCCACTGCATTCTGACAGTCGATTATTCAGCAATTACTGCAGTGATTTATTGGCAATTATTTCAGCTCATGCAATAAATTAAGCAGTTAAAAACTCACCTCAGCTTTTAGGGTTTCTTATAGCGATGCAGTTATTTTATGGGTTCAGTTTTATGGGTTAAATTATTTTATCTAAAGTTTTACATAAAATAATTTTATTTAAAAAAAAATGATACCCAAAAGGTCAAACAATTGTTGTAGTATTTTAATACTTTTAAGGTATTTATTTATTTATGAAGTTGTATATTATTATTATCGAATGATTTATTGGTTTAGCGCTCATTCCATTCTCACAAGTGCTATGAGTTGCAGTCCTGCTCTACAGCGCCACTCTGGTTAAACTGTGCTATTGCAGGTTCTTACATTTTGTTATGTTAAATCGACGGTCTGACCAACATCAAAAATATTTAAAGAAAATGCTTCTTGGTAAAAAATGTCGGCTTATCATTATAGCCCTGGTTACTCGTTGCCCAGGAGGAACTGTTCATCGCCAGACAAGTGGAATAAAACATCGCTGTCTCCGTACGGGTTTCAGGTTCACCGACATATAAAATAAATCTCTGTGATTTACAGCCCAGAGTAGCTCCTGCTTCTGTTTCTCGAGTAACTGACAAATATTCAGAACGACAGTAAAGAAAAGTGAGTAATTTAGCAGGAACTCGGCATAACAGCAAGTAGCCTTCGGTGGTAGTGAGGTAGAGTCTACTCCAAATCAACGACTGGTGTTGGTGGTGCTTTTGGTAGCTTTTACACACAGCCTGCTAACCGTTTCCTCATGCTGAGACACTGAAAATGTCCAGTAACGAAATCATTCACAGAAAAAGCTGTTTAACAGAAATAGCTCAAATCTTTGTATATTTTATACATATAATTAAAGATTGGGAAGGTGGTAGTCTCGTGGTTTAGGTCTTGGACTGATCCACCAAGTTAGCACCGCTGGGCCCCTGAGCAAGGCCCCTTAACCCCCATTGGCTCAGATGTATAAATGAGCTTAATGTAAGTGGCTTTGAATAGAAATGTAAATGTGGAGACTGAAGGTACTCGCCGAACAGGTCGTCCCTGGCGAGTGCGTACAGGATGCGCGAGGCGCCGATCAGGTTGCTCATGGCGGCTGAGAGAGTGGACGAGTAAACGCCGATGGTGACAAACGGGTGCCAGAGATTAATGTCCCTCAGGAAACTGTAGTCCCTCTGCAACAGAATTCTAAGAAAGAAAAACAAAAACAAACAAATGGTTGCGTGAAAAACGTCCCACTTTCCCAGCCAAACGTCAACAATTCTCTTTCTTTCTCTTCCACTTCACACCTCTTTTCTTCAGTCCATCATTGGTTCCATTCTATGAAATACCGCATTTTTAATGACTTTATCTATCTTCCTGTTCCCTTCTTTTCCCCCCTCTTTTATCCCCTGCATTTTTAGTCCTCAGTATTTAAATCTGTTAGCATCTCTATCGTTCCCTTTTTCCCTCCATTCTCTTTCCCTCCATTTCACTCCTCTCTTCCAGAACATTCTATTCTATTCTTTTTCCATTCTATTCTAGTCTCTTCATTTCCTCTTCAATGAAAGTGCTTTTCTCATCCCTTCTTCCTACATCTTTTCCATAGAAATACACAACTATATTCTATTACTGTGTGTAGTACAGTTTCAACCAATCCTCCTTCTATCATTCTTTCTCTCTCACTCTCTTTTTCTCTCTTTCTCTCTGTCTTTTCTTCTTTCTTTCTCTCCTTTTTTCTCTTTTTCTCTCTCTCTTTCTCTCTATCTCTTAATCTCTGATCTCTGTCTGTCTGTCTGTCTGTCTGTCTGTCTCTTTCTCTCACTCTCTCTTTTTCTCTCCTTTTCTTTTTCTCTGTCTCTCTCTCTCTTTCTGTCTCCGTAACATTATATCTCTCCTCGCCCTCTCTTTCAGGTCAAGCCTTATCACAGGCCCTATTAATTACAGTTCAGACAAAGCCAAGACACACACACACACACACACACACACACACACACACTATAACATATCTCTTATAAGAAATTAATTTTACAAGCCCAGAATTCGCCGACACTGACAGCTAAAACCTGTGTGTGTGTGTGTGTGTGTGTGTGTGTGTGTGTGTGTGTGTGTGTGTGTGTGTGTGTGTGTGTGAGAAACAGAAAGCAGGAGTGAGTGCGTGACTGAGTGTTTTGTCTGTCCCCTGGCATTTCACTCAATATCGATTCCACCAAGTTAGAATGAGCTCTTGATAGAAATAGAAAGTGTGTGTGTGTGTGTGTGTGTGTGTGTGTGTGTGTGTGTGTATGTTTGTGTGTGTGTGTGTTGTGTTAGTTATTAACTAAATGAAATACACAGGGGGAAGAAGCAGAAGTTTACTAGTGTCACCCATTTAACTGTTTATTAATTGATCCATCTCTTCATTTATTAATCTACCCCCATCTTTCATTCGTTCAGCTTTTCCATCCGTTTATTAATCTTTTCATTTCTCTGGGTTATTAATGACGTTCCTGCTAATCAACTTCATAAACAGACTATTAATAAAGCCCCGGTAGTAAACTAAACTAAACCACTTCGGTTCTTCTTTTTAGCATTTTACTTTCATCCCCACTCCATTCATCCCCACTCCATTCATCCTTACTCCATTCATCCTTCTCACTCCCCACTTCTCCCCATTCCAGTCCCATTCACTCCCATTCATCCCCACTCCATTCATCCCCACTCCATTCATCCCCACTCCATTCATATTCCACTCCGTTCATTTCATCCATTACTCCAATTCATCTTACTCCATCATCTCCATCCATCCTTCACTCCATCCATCCACTCCATTCATCCCACTTACTCCGTTCATCCCCTTACATTCATCCTTACTCCATTCATCCTTATCTCCCACTCCATTCATCCCCACTCCCATCCATCATCCCCATCCTTACTCCATTCATCCTCCCACTCCCACCATTCATCCTTACTCCACTCCATTCATCCTTACTCCACTCCATTCATCCCCACTCCATTCATCCCCACTCCATTCATCCTTACTCCACTCCATTCATCCCCACTCCATTCATCCCCACTCCATCCGTTTCATCCCCACTCCATCCGTCATCCCCACTTACTCCATCCATCATCCTTACCCATCATCCCACTCCTCATCCCCACTCCCCGTTCATCCCCACTCCATTCATTCTTACTCCATTCATCCCACTCCATTCATCATACCCCACTCCGTTCATCCCCACTCATCCCCCATCCGTTCATCCTTACTCGTTCACTCCGTTCATCCTTTCACCCTACCATCCGTACTCCATTCATCCTTACTCCACTCCATTCATCCTTACTCCACTCCATTCATCCTTACTCCACTCCATTCATCCTTACTCCACCCCATTTATCCTTACTCCACTTTATTCATCCCCACTCCATTCATCCTTACTCCACTCTGTTCATCCTTACTCCACTCCGTTCATCCTTACTCCACTTCATTCATCCTTACTCCACTCCATTCATCCTTACTCCACCCCATTCATCCTTACTCCACTCCATTCATCCTTACTCCACTCCATTCATCCTTACTCCACCCTTATTATCCTTACTCCACTTCATTCATCCTTACTCCACCCTATTCATCCTTACTCCACTCCATTCATCCTTACTCCACCCTATTTATCCTTACTCCACTCCATTCATCCTTACTCCACCCTATTCATCCTTACTCCACCCCAATTATCCTTACTCCAATCCATTCATCTCCATGCTGCTCCATCCCCTTTCCTAACATTTCATATCCATTCCTACTATTTTCCTTCCATTATTATTACTTCTATCACTTACATACACTTCTCTTTCAACCTATCATCTACCATAACTCCACCCTCTTTCTACCATTCCACCACTTTCTCTACTATTCCTTACCCTTTGCTACACAACACAATATTGCCTCCTGTGCTAAAATCTGTCGTAATGAAGTTTTATTTCATTTTGAAATTAGCATGTAAACGCCATGTTTGAAAGGTCATGTGACACACGAGTCAGTTGCAGCGGCCATTTTGTTTGCTTTGCGTAGCGTTTGCTTTGAGTTACGTGCTTCTGCTACGCGGCTGTTTATATAAACAGGTCTGGACTTTATTTCTATATGTGGACCCTTTACCATGTGACCACATGATGTTTGTTCGAATTCTGTGGAATTCGTTACTTTACCATACCTACCATTCCATTCTACACCCCACCCTTCCACCCCCTCTAACATTTCACCTCTTTCGCTAATATTCCATTATTCTACCCCTTTTCCATATGCTTCCTAACATCCTCCTCTCTTTCATTTTAGTCCCTTCTTTTGCCCTTCAATCAAAACTGCACTCATTCATTCATTTCAGCATTTACAATCACAGCATTTAGCAGACGCCCTTAAAAAAAACAGGAAAAAAGAACAAAAGTGAAACAAAGAAAGGTGAAGAGAAAAGATATGAAGAAATGAAAGAGAGAAAGATTAAACGGGGATGACAAAAGTGAAGACAGAGACTGAAGAGAGAGAGAAAGAGGGTATAGAGATTGAGCAAAAGAGAGATAAAGAGAAATACAGAGAGTGAGAGACAAGTAGGTTATACAAAGAGAGAGAGAGAGAGAGAGAGAGAGAGCGGTTGAGTTAAGTACTCCCTAGGGAAAGTCAGGCGGCGGATCATTAAATGAAATCAATAACTAACAAGCCCAGTGGAGATCTCTACCTCACTCCATCCATTTCTCTCTCCATCTGTCTCTATCTTCTCTTTTCCTTATTTGTCTCATTCTCCTTTCTCTTTTTTTAGGGGTGTGGAAGTTCTGGTCCAATCTCTTGATCTTTCATAAACCCTCAACCTCCCTCACTGAGGCACCTTGTTTTTTTTTTTCTTTCTGTCCCTGTTTTAGGCACCTTGTTTTTTTTTTTCTTTCTGTCCCTGTTTTCCATGCTTCAGAGAGCAAGTGGATAGAAAGAAATTAAAAAAGAGAGAGGGTGAGAGAGGGTGAGAGAGAGAGAGAGAGAGAGAGAGAGAGAGGGTGAGAGAGGGTGAGAGAGAGAGAAGGACCAGAGAATCCAGAGCCATATTTCTGCAGCTTTGTGATAGCAAGACATGAAGACGGGGACAAAGGGAGCAAGGGAACAAGGGGACAGAAAACATTGAGCAGTGAGACTTGTTGGTACAAACCATCTGGAATGAGAGACAGAATGAGAAACAGACAGAAAGAGGAAGAAAGAGAAAGACAGGAAAAAACAGATGCTTGAGAGCTGTGTGGTGAAGATAGCTGAACAAAAGAGCGACGCTGAATTTAAATTAATACAATTACACACTGACTCTGTAATGAATATCCACGTCTGGCCAATACACACACACACACACACACACACACACACACACACACATAATAATTTAAATATGAACGTTTTATCGCTGCTCAAACATTATCGTCTTGCTGGGGTAAACAAGTAAACAAGCTAACCTGAAGAAGCGATATGAAAGTTTTATCTGATTGTCTGAGCCATCATTATCGTCTTGACTGGGGTGAAACAAACCTGAACCTGGAAAGCTGAATCAGTGGACATGAAGAATGAGAATAAACCGAAAAAAACATCATAATGATCTTCATCACATTCCATTTTCCTGTCAATCATCTGGGGAACATCTGGAAAATGGAATGCGATGAGGATCGAACCTCTGAACCTCTGAACCTGTAACACGGAATCAACCTAATACACCAAAATAGTCTAGAAGCTTTCAGAAAAAAAAGGCAGGAGGACGTAGAAACGAGTGCGAGAGGATATAAGAATGGAAAGAAACGATAATTAAGCATGTTCCTGTGATATCACCTTCACACCTCCTGCTGTAGCTCTCACACACCCATAAACAGAATGAAAATGTCTTCTGAGATGATGAAGAACGTTTGCGGGATGTGAGGACGATGAAGATTCACCTCAGAATCTCTTCACATTAAAGTTATTCATGCGTCACGAGCGTCTTCCAGGTGTTTTCCTCTTCCTGTGGTCAATGATGGATGGCTTCTCCTAGACAACGTGTGTTTAAAGAGAAGATGGCGCCATCTTCTGGTAGCTTCTGCTAATTCCTCCTGAACTACTTTCTTCTCATAATCAACATCATTTCCATAAACCGGTCACATCACGAGCAAATCGCTATCGTTCCTCGTCACTCTCGACTCATTAAAGCCCAATCACCAGCCTCGTTTATGCTCCTCACGTCACCATGGCAACCAGAGGAAGATCACCACCAACTGACCAATCACAGCTTCACTAACAGCTTCATAAAACCCTCATTTATCCAATGTAGTTATTTCACATGGCTAATTAAATCTCCACCCTCACATTAACACCACCCTAAACACCCTCAAACAAACCTCCTAACATTATCCTTAAACAAACTCCACCCACGCATTAACATTATCCTTAAACAAACTCCACCCTCACATTAACCCATCCCGTTAAACAAACTCCTCAAAAATTACACCTTAAACACCCTTAAACAAACTCCACCCTCACATTAACACCATCCTTAAACAAACTCCACCCACGCATTAACTCACCCACCTTAAACAAACCTCCACCCTTAAACAAACAAAAAACTTAACCTTAACACCTTAAACAAACTCCACCCATTAACCCTCAACTTACCCCTCATTACACAACTCCCCCCTTACGAACAAACATTATTCCTTAAACAAACTCCACCCTCACATTAACCTTATTATCCTTAAACAAACCCCTCCACCCTAACATTATCACTAAACCACGCATCCACCCACGCATTAACATTATCCTTAAACAAACTCCACCCACATTAACATCCTTAAACAAACTCACCCTTAACCCACCTTAACATTATCCTTAAACAAACTCAACCCTCACATTAACACCACCCTTTAACAAACGCCACCTCACAATTAACATCCTATCCACCAATATTCTTAAACAAACTCCACACTCCACACCCGCATTAACATTATCCTTAAATCCAAAACTCCACCCACGCATTAACATTATCCTTAAATTATCAAACAAACGCCACCCTCACACAATCCTTAACACAAACTCCACCCACACATTAACTCCTTAAACAAAACTCCACCCCACATATTAACACATTTAACATGATCCACCCTCAAAACAAAACTCCACCCACCACGCATTAACATTATCCTTAAACAAACACCCACACATTAACATTATCCTTAAACCCTCACAAACATTAACACCACCCTCAAACAAACTCCACCCACGCATTAACATTATCCTTAAACAAACTCCACCCACGCATTAACATTATCCTTAAACAAACCCACCCACAATTAACAACTCCACCCACGCATTAACATTATCCTTAAACAAACTCCACCCTCACATTAACACCATTATCCTTAAACAAACTCCACCTTCACAACCCATACATTACTCCTTATCCACGCTTCATTATCTCCACCCTCACATGAACGAACGTCCTATGAAACACTCCATGCTCATCCATTTCAAGAAACTGAAAACTTCACCACACCAGTAAACACATTATTTATTTCACTGTAAACAAAAGAAACAAAAACATAGTAACGTTTGCGCAATACAGAAAACATTAATCCGGGGACGGAACATAAACAGGAACTAACCAACTAACCACAACATGACCTTCAACCAGAGACGTTCTCACACACCTGCACATGGAAAGTCCTGAAGTTTCCAACTAAGAGTGGGTTTTAATCAGGATCCGAGTACGACAATGCGAATGCTACACTTCTCTCTGTAGTAAATCCTGTGTATTGGGGTTTTTCGGGAATATTTGGGAAAAGTGAACACGGTGTTCCGGTCTGGTGTCCCGAAAGTAAAAAAAAACTGGAAAAAACCCAGTTGTATGACAGGAAACCAGTCACCGAATCGGTTCAGGGTTCGGGGAAAAGAGTGAAGTCAGATTCGAGAGGGTTTCTGTAGAAAGGGTTGTTTTTGCTCAAAAATGCCACTTTGACGCTTCACTTCTGCTCAGCAGTGCCCACTTCCCTTAACAACCCCCCCCACACACACACACACACACACACACAGGGTAATTTTTATCATTGACAGGGTCATGTGAGAAGCGAGTGGCAGAAATTCCAAACTAAAGCAACACACTGCGTTATTCAGCTCACTGAATGTTTTTAATCAGAGGACATCCTGTCCATGGTTCTGTCCATCGTCCCTTTGATGTGGTGAAGTTGTCTTTTTCTCTTAGCAGCAAAACACCCCTAAAGCATAATGTTTCCACCTCCATGTTTGACAGGGGTGATGGTGTTCATGGGGTCGTAGGCAGCATTTCTTCTTCTCCAAACACGGCGAGTTGATTTTGGTTTCATCTAAGCACAACGCTTTCACCCAGTTCTTCTCTAAATCATTCAGATGTTCCTTGGTGAACCTCAGTCAGGTCTGTACATGTACTTTCTTGAACAGTGGGACGTTATGGGCTCTGCAGGATTTTAGTCCTTCACGGTGTAGTGTGTTACCAGTTATTTTCTTGGTGACTTTGGTCCTGGCTACTTAAACATCATTGACAAGATCCTCTCATGTAGTTTTAGGCTGATTCCTTATCATTTTCATACTCCATCAGCTGAGATCTTGCATGGAGACCCAGTCGGAGGGAGAATGACAGTTATTTTGTGTTTGTCACCTTCTTACCAAGCAGCCTGGCGATGGTCTTGTAGTCCATTCCAGCCTTGTGTAGGTCTATAATCTTGTCCATGATATCCTCGGACAGCTCTTTGGTCTTGGACATGGTGGAGAGTTTGGAATCTGATCCATTGTATGCTTTTGTGGACTGGTGACTTTTATCCAGGTAACGAGTTGAGATTAGAAGCATTTCGCTTTAAGAGAGTCCCCTTTAAGAGAGTCCCCTTTAAGAGAGTCCCCTTTAAGAGAATAATCTCAGCTTGTTACCTGTATAAAGACACCTGGAAGCCAGAAATCTTGTTGATTAATAGGGGATCAAATACTTATTTCACTCATTAAAGCCGATCATAATTTTCTGTTGTTTATCATTCTCGTAGTCTCTGAACTTTCGGTCAGCCATTTTTATGAGTAGATAGAACGACTAGTGTAGCCTGTAGCTAACATCTAGAATAACAAGCCAAGCACATGACCACAGTCTATACCCAAATCTGACATGTCCTCCTCATTTACTTCTCCATTCTCATCTCTGGGTCTGAAATAGTCCATTATAACATGGTTTAGGGAACTGAACTCGCCATGGTATGTTGCTAGGTGACTGTATATTTTTGCCCCTCCGTCAGGTGTGCAGAAGCTGATCTAAATCACTCACTCTATTTCTTGGTATATTTTACTTTGTGTACGTTCGCCAAGATAAATAAAGAGATGATAGACAGAATGTTCTGGAATAACAATGTAATGAAAACCCAATTTTTGTATACGATCACATTTTATACCTTCAACATAGAGGGTTAGGGTTGGTGGGTTTGTACCTGTCACAGGTGCAGGCTACCAGCAAGCTGAGCAGGTTGTAGGTGATGAAGGTGAAAATTACGGCAGTGATTGTTCCACGAGGGATGGAGTAACTTGGGTTCCTCAGGTCACCTAATACACACACAGACTGTAATATTACAACATACACATAGACAATATGACTGGTTTTTTTTTAGATGCACACACACACACACACACACACACACACGATGACATACCTGACATATTGGATCCGGCCATAATTCCCGTACATCCATTAAACATGACAGCAAACACAGTAGCAAATGTCATCGTGATGCCTGTGGTGTAGTCCACAGTGTAACTGGCTACAAACACACACACACACACACACACACACACACAATACACCTTATTTTACATATATATCGATTCGTACATGGTTTTGAATAAAATGCAATGCTGTGGAAGGATATTGAGGTACTACATGTAATACTGGTTCCAAAGTTTCTACGGGATTTAGATGATACTCCAGTTCTACAGGATCCGAAAGGTATTACAGTTTCCAAAAAATCTCGAGGTACTACATGTTTTACAAGATCTTAAAGTACTACAGAAACTATATGATCTAGAGGTAACTTTCATGCAGGAACTTAAGAGTTGTACAGGATGCAGAGGTTCTATCAGATCTAAAAGTATACCAATTTATTCAGGATTTATAAGATCTAGAAGTACTACGCGATCCAGAGGTATTACAGGTAATCCGTATCTACAGGATCCAAAAGATTCAAAACCATTACAAGTTTTATAGGATCCAAAAATAATACAACTTTTATGGGATCCAAAAGTTCTACAAGTTTTACACGATCCTGAGGTACCAAAGGTTCCGAGGGATCTGAAGGTACTGCAAGTCCTGTTTTAAAAGGATTCAAAAGTGATTTAGTTACTAGAGATACCACAGGTTCTACAGAATCCAGAGCTAATATAGGTTCTACAGGATCCATAGGTACCATGAGTTCTACAGGATCAAGGTACTACATATTATACAGGAACTTCAAGATCCAGTAGCACAAAGGATCGAAAAGATTCTACAGGATCGAAAAGATTTGGAGGTACTACAATTACTGAAGAATCTAAAGGTACTACAGTTTATATAGAATACAAATAATATGGTTTTTGAAGGTACTTCAGGTTCTGAAGGTACTAATGATTTCACGGTTTTTAAAGTTTGTACAGGATCTAAAGGATCTACTACAGGATCCAAAGGTACGACAGGTTCCACAGGATCTAAAGATACTACATCTTCTAAAGGAACTTCAGGATCCAGAGTTGTGAAGGTTCTACCATTTCTATAGTTTTTACATAATCTGGAGGTGCAACACGTTCTACAGAAAACAAATTGTCGACAAGTTTTACAGGATCCAGGGGTATCACAGACTCTACAGGATCCAGATGATGAGTATATTGCTATACTAACTTTAAGAAGCTCCTCACACTAATTATATTTTAAAAACATGCATAAGGTTTTAATTTCTGTCTCAGATCAAGTCCAGATTAGACTCTTCTCACTCTGACCAAGACTGCGGTCAATAAGCTCTTTCAGTAGGACGCCTTAAATCCCACACACACCTTTGAGGTTTCCGAGCAGCGTGTCGAGTTTGAAGCCGGTAAAGTTGCCGGTGTTTGGAGTGAGGCTCGAGTTGTCCAGAATGTTTGGTAGAGGAACGCTGTGAGGACTGACGGCAAAGAAGCTGATAAAAATGGTGAAGAGCACCACCATCACCACCATGAAGATAAGGAACGTCGCCTTGGCATAGATGTGAGCACCAATCAAACACACCAGCACACACAGCAGCAGGATAACACTAGCATAAAGCAGAGACCACCAATAGCCAACCGGCATCACTGCGTACTGGGGGGCGTGGCTTACTCCATCTGAAAGACAGAGAAGGAGAGAGAGAGAGAGAGAGAGAGAGTGGTAGTGCTTAAGTGGGGGAATTTTATTATATTTTATGGTCTGCACTCGACTTTGGTTTCATTTTATCTTTACAGCTATAAGGTATCTTGCGTACCTTCAGGACGTCCAAAAGTCGCGAGAATGGCCTCCACCAGTCCGAGGACGTATAGTGCGCTGCCGAACACGTTGGCGAAGAAAAACATGATCCCAATACTGCCACCAAACTCCGGCCCTAAAGCTCGACTGATCATATCTACACACACATGAAGACGTGGGTAAGAGAACACCACCTCCCACACACCAACCGTCATGTCCCAAAGTGTCTTCTCAAATACTAACAAAATGTCCACATATAAACATTTCCTCATCAGTCTTCTCTTTTCTCTCATAGTTCATTAGTCAAGAAAAGGACAACTTATAACATAACGTTCAGCTTCACCTCTGACTGTTACTAATCCCTAACACTGGAGACTCCTTCCAGAAATATTACATAAGCATCTCATTACAAACAGCTTTCTAAGATAATATAATAATAAATGAATATCAGTGAAGCATTACAGTAAGCTCCCCCGGCGTCCAGTGCTCCGTTGGTGGAGATGGCGCAGACGGAGAGAGCACGGTCATGCTGATGATAAAATACGCCACCAAGAACATGATCACAGCTTGATAAAGTCCACACTGACCCACCACGAATCCTACACACACAACAGAGAACACATGAAAGGGTTAATAGATTAGAAAAGGATGGAATGAATATAGAAGCCTCTTGTTTATTATATTTTCCCAAACGTTTCATCCTTTCAACACCGCATACTGTTCATTTATACAGCAAGAAAGAACTGAAAATAATGAACTAATATAGAACCTGGAATATACACAAATGGATAGATAGATAGATGGATGGATGGATGGATGGATGGATGGATGGATAGATAGATAGATAGATAGATAGATAGATAGATAGATAGATAGATAGATAGATAGATAGATAGATAGATAGATAGATAGATCGATAGATAGATAGATAGATAGATAGACAGACAGAACAGATAGATAGATATATAGATAGATAGATATATAGATAGGATAGATGATAGATGATGGATGATATATAGATAGATAGAAATAGATGGATGATGGATGAATATAAAAGAAACAGATGGACAGATAGTGGGTGGAGCTTTTAAGATGGAGCCTAGTGGGCAGAGTCTTTGAGATAGCGTATAGTGGGTGGAGTTTTTGAAATAGAGTATAGTGGGTGGAGTCTTTGAGATAGAGCCTAGTGGGTGGAGTCTTTGAGATAGAGCCTAGTGGGTGGAGTCTTTGAGATGGAGCCTAGTGGGTGGAGTCTTTGAGATAGAGCAGCCTAGTGGGTGGAGTCTTTGGGACAGAGTATAGTGGGTGGAGTTTTTGAAATAAAGCCTAGTGGGTGGAGTTTTTGAGATAGAGCCTAGTGGGTGGAGTCTTTGAGATAGAGCCTAGTGGGTGGAGTCTTTGAGATAGAGCCTAGTGGGTGGAGTCTTTGAGATAGAGCCTAGTGGGTGGAGTCTTTGAGATAGAGCCTAGTGGGTGGAGTCTTTGAGATAGAGCCTAGTGGGTGGAGTTTTTGAAATAAAGCCTAGTGGGTGGAGGTTTTTTGAGATAGAGCCTAGTTTTTAAAATGTTATTTTTATAACACACAACAAAACAATGAAATGGAGCGGGAAGAACATGCGTGTGTGTGTGTGTGTGTGTGTGTGTGTGTGTGTGTGTGTGTGTGTGTGTTTACAGTTTAAACAATTCCTTGGAAATGTAAATTCACACACATGCAATGATACGTAGAGTCTTACCGTCGCCTTGGTTTTAGTCTAGGAGGCAAAGAAGGAGACATAAAACAGATTTTATCACACATATATATTAGTAGCTGTGTGTGGGTCTGTGTGTGTGTGTGTGTGTGTGTGTGTGTGTGTGTGTCTGTGTGTGACCATCATGTGAACGTGATTAATAAGTTGGAAGCGGAGCTGTACTCTGGAATAGAGTGAGAGTAAGCGTGACGAGGTTATGTCAGTGAAGCGAGAGAGAGAGAGTGTGTGTGTGAGAGAGGGAGTGTGTGTATGTGTGTGTGTTTAAGAGAGGGTGTGTGTGATAGTGCTGCAACATTGTTATACTGTTGTTAAGAGGATAAAAGAGCTTGTGCAAGTGTGTGTAGCATTGCGGTGTAGGAAAACACAGCCATTCCAACGTGATCTGCTCACAACACGTGTGCTTACACACACACACACACACACACACAGATTAAACAGGATTAATTCTTTAACTACAATGACACCATTAGAGAAAGAATTATACAGGAATAATGAATAATTAATTAGTCTGTCACTGCAAACTAACAGAATATTCATGTGTGTGTGTTCAACGTTTAATCACTGTGAACTTCACAACCATCACTAAACACTAATTCTGACAATATTAACACACACAAACACACACACACACAATTATTTATACACACACAATCACACACATCAGTAGGAGGTCTTCTACACCTCACTTGCTACAGTACAGCTTCTACCTGATCCACAATCACACACACACACACACACACACATATACACACACATTATTCTTGGCGGAAAGTCACCACGTTCTATAGCTGTTAATAGTAATAATATAGTAATAACATAGTAATTAATATCGTATTAATAACTTTCTTCTAATATACAATAAAATCTTACAAAATTAGAAATTATTTTAAATAAATCAGATTAATAATTAGGAAATAAACATTAATTTATTCATTTATTCTTTCTTCTTCTACACCCACTTATTCCCTAATTTCGGGGTCGATCTACTGCCCCAGATAACAAATTAATGTTCTGAGAAGTGGTGGCTCAGTGGTTAAGGTGTTGGACTGATACCAGAAAGACTGGGGTTCAATTCCCAGCACCACCAAGCCACCACTGTTGGGCCCCTAAGTATGTGGCTTTGGATAAGAACATCTGTTAAATGCTGTAAACGTGAGAATGTTTTTTTAACGTTCTGTTCTGGTTTTGGGAACACGATTAACTGCAATCCAAATCAAATCCAATTAAAGGGACGTTCTGGTCCTAATATTTAAACAGCTTTAAAAAAATTGTTAGTGAAAGTTGTGTCCATATTTTTTTTTGTCATTTAATAGACGTAAAGTTGATCAGAATTATTGGCACCCATCGACAGAGAGACAGATATACTTTTAGTCTTTAATATAAGCAATAATAGGGCAGCACGGTGGTTTAGTGTTTATCACTGTTTCCTCACAGGTCACAGGTTCGATTCCCCTGCAGGGGTCTTTCTGTGTGGAGTTTGTTTGTTCTCCCTGTGTGTGTGTGTGTGTGTGTGTTTACTCCGGGTTCTCCGGTTTCCTCCCACAGCCCAAAAACTTGTATGTTAGATTGATTGGTAAGTCTAAATTGCCCATAGGAGTGAGTGTGTGTGTGTGTGTCCCTGTGATGGACTGGTGACCTGTCCAGGGTGTCCCCCTCCTGTCTTTCACCCTTTCAGAGACGGCTGGGATAGACTCCAGCAGATCCCTGTGACCCCGAATTAGAGAATAAGCGGGTGTAGAAGATGAACTCTGTTGTTGCCGGTAACCAGGGCAACACCAGCCTTAACATCACCGCCGTACCAAATCGCGCGATGTCGTAAAACAATCACAGACACCACGACACTGAATTATAAGTGATTTTCTGATAGTTTTGGCTTTCAGCGGTCTGCCCACTCACCGATCCGTAGGAACACCACCACACTGAACATGGAGAGCAGAGTGGGAATAACCACCCCGACGAACGTGGACAGTTTCTGCGGCTGCCCATGAGCGGATCTCTGCCTCACCGTCCGCCGGTCCGCCGTCCCCTCGCGCTGCCGGTGCTCCCCGGAGTCCTCGTGCGCGCTAGCCGAGAGCCGGTAATGCAGCAGCGGTGTGCGTTCAGCCATGACCGCGCCTGTCACCGGGAATCCCACGGGAATCCACTCGATCCGACGGGGGAGTCTGAGTTCGGCTCTCTCGCGCTTATTACTTAAACTCCATTTCTATAGGCGATGATGGCGTTTCTGCGGACTGACAAACGAAAGCAAACAGCCACCGATTCCAAACGTCTCCCGCCGCCCACCACTTCTTATATTACTATTAATCCACGAGAGGAAATTAGAGCAGACTGCTTATTTAGTATATTCTCTTTTCTTTTCTTTTTGTTTTCGGTTCGTTTTTGGTTCGGTTCGCGGATCATTCGGTTCTCAGGCAGCGAAATCATGTGACAAGCGCTCGAACCGCCCGGCGCCTCCGAGTCACGTGACGATGTTTATCAGCCAATCATTACTACTTCCTGGAACTGACAGGAGGCTGTTAAATATTTATAAAGGGTTGAAATATTAAAGGGGACTGTCTGTCTATCTGCCTGTCTATCTATCTATCTATCTATCTATCTATCTATCTATCTATTTGTCTTTCTGTCTGCCTGTCTATCTATCTATCAATCTGGCTGTCTATCTATCTATATCTATCTATCTATCTATCTATCTATCTATCTATCTATCTATCTATCTATCTATCTATCTATCTATCTATCTATTTCTCTGTCTGTTTTCTGTCTGCCTGTCTATCTATCTATCAATCTGGCTGTCCATCTATCTGTCTGTCTGTCTCTCTGCCTGCCTGCCTGTCTGTCTGTCTATCTATCTATCTATTTATCTATCTATCTATCTATCTGTCTATCTATCTATCTATCTATCTATCAATCTGGCTGTCCATCTATCTATCTATCTGTCTGTCTCTCTCTCTCTGCCTGCCTGCCTGCCTGTCTATCTATCTATCTATCTATCCTTCGTTCCCCAAATTTGATAATCGTCCCACCCCTAATATTGGCCTGATTTCCCTGTTTTTCACTTGCTAGTTTATTTCCGTTTCAGTAATAATCTTATACTGCTGTAAAGTGTGGACAGTGTAGAGTCCTTCTATAACCGTCACCGAAAACTTATAAGGATACAGATAACAGGCAGAGATGAAAAAGAAACTGTTATAATGTTATTAATGTTCTATTACTAAAGATGGAATCATATATATATAAGTGCATTAATAATTAAATATTCTTATGGACATTTAACAGGGGCATCTGATTCAGTTTCCTTAATTAATTATTAAATAAATTAATCATGCTTTTTTTTTAATATCGACATGCATGTGGCTGCACTGCACCTCTCATGGACATTAATCATTAATTCTGTCTATTTTGGCATGTTTTTGTAACTTTGCTAAAATAAATCAAGTTTTCAAATAAACTTGTAGGATTTCCCAAAAACAATTTCCCAATTTTTGTCAGTAAATGAGAGACATTAGCTTATGAACATATCTTCAAAGGCGGGGCTTTAAAACGATTGGTCAATAAAGTTGTATAGTCATGCACCTGGGAGGGGGGGGGGGGGGGGGGGGGGGGGGTTTGAATTTGTGTTAATAGTCAGTAAAACGACTCACATTGAATTATCGATGATCGTTTATTCATGCCTGTTCCTCATAGAGTGGTGCTTGTAGTTGGCTTGTCAGCATCACGAGGGCTTGATCACATGCAGAATGTGTTGTGTGGCATTGATGGGCCTGGGGAAATGTGACGTGTGTGTGTGTGTGTGTGTGGGCACACAAAACTATTCTATAAACCTAAACATAAGTTGGACAGCATTAATATGTAATAAAAAGATTCTTGTGTCTTTTCCCACATCATTTTCAGAACTCAGATTTCTAACAAACTCCTAATCTTTGTTTTTGCTTCTATTTTCGTGATTTCTCTCTGTTCTGCTGCTTTTCTACCTCTTGTTCATCTCAGTTACTTAAATAAGTGTACTCACGTGTACTCACGTATGCAAAGTGACTCTATTAGCATCATCCGCCCAAATAAAACACCGCCTTAGTGTTTATTAGTAAATGAACAAGATTAATCTTTTTATCGTATTAGACTAGTTTAATAGAACATTTACCAGGAATCCATGTCTATATTCATCTTCTCTGAGTATTTATATTATATATATTTATATTTATATGTATATATATATACCTGTGCCACATTACTAAAATTCGTTACTGTGATTGTGATCATTGTGCAGTAATTGCGTAATTGTGGCAAATCCCTGTTTAAAGCACAGAACCGGTCTGGTGTCTGAGCTGAGTGTGTGTGAGAGGTGACATAACACGGGCGTGGTCCACTGACATGTCCTGAGGGTGAGCAGAGCACACAGTGTTAATGAATCAAAGACTGAAAGATCTAAAGTCCAGTGCTTTGGACGCATGACGAATGAGTACAGAGGGTTTTTTTGCACCAAGTGCGTCTGTCTCACTTTCATGTTTGTTTCTCTTTCTTTCAGTCTCTCATTTATTCCGTGGCTTTATTGGCGAGACAGATATACCCGTCTGTACTGCCAAAGCTTTCATACAGAGTTACAGACCGCAGAAAGATCATTAACCATATTAAAGATCATTAAACACCTCAGTAAAGTCAGTAAAAAGTGGGTCGTGTGTGTGAGTGTGTGTGAGATTGTGTGTTGGTGATGCGTAGTGTGGGTTGTCTGTTATTGGTTTGTTTGTGTTGGTGCGTGAGTGTGTGGGTTTTTTGTGTTGTGTTGGTGATGAGAAAGTGTGTGTTAATGATGCAAACGTGCTTGTTGGTGATGCAAAAGTGTGTGTTGGTGAAGAGACAGTGTGTGTTGGTGAAGAGAAAGTGTGTGTTGGTGAAGAGACAGTGTGTGTTGGTGAAGAGAAAGTGTGTGTTGGTGAAGAGAAAGTGTGTGTTGGTGAAGAGAAAGTGTGTGTTGGTGAAGAGACAGTGTGTGTTGGTGAAGAGAAAGTGTGTGGTGAAGAGAAGTGTGTGGGGTGAAGAGAAAGTGTGTGTTGGTGAAGAGAAAGTGTGTGTTGGTGAAGAGAAAGTGTGTGTCGGTGAAGAGAAAGACAGTGTGAAGAGACGGTGTTGGTGAAGTGTGTGTCGGTCGGTGAAGAGAAGTGTGGTGGTGAAGAGTGTGTGTCGGTGAAGAGACAGTGTGTGTTGGTGAAGAGAAAGTGTGTGTTGGTGAAGAGAAAGTGTGTGTCGGTGAAGAGACAGTGTGTGTCGGTGAAGAGAAAGTGTGTGTCGGTGAAGAGAAAGTGTGTGTCGGTGAAGAGAAAGTGTGTGTCGGTGAAGAGACAGTGTGTGTTGGTGAAGAGACAGTGTGTGTTGGTGAAGAGACAGTGTGTGTCGGTGAAGAGAAAGTGTGTGTCGGTGAAGAGAAAGTGTGTGTCGTCGGTGAAATGTTTGA
Source organism: Bagarius yarrelli (assembly GCA_005784505.1). Taxonomy (NCBI): domain Eukaryota; kingdom Metazoa; phylum Chordata; class Actinopteri; order Siluriformes; family Sisoridae; genus Bagarius; species Bagarius yarrelli. The sequence continues at coordinate 259,218 of VCAZ01000018.1, forward strand.
AGAGAATGTCGGTCGGGTGAGAAGAGTGTGTGTCGGGTGTAAAAAGGAACGTGTGTGTCGGTGAAGAGAAAGTGTGTGTTGGTGAAGAGAAAGTGTGTGTTGGTGAAGAGAAAGTGTGTGTCGGTGATGCACCTTTTTAAGGAACTGTGACTGACACATGATCCTGGATTCAATTCGATTCGATTAGGAACCGACTCTTAGATTCAATAGCTGTCTGTTTGTCTGTCTCTCTATTTCCTGTCCATCCCCCCTCCCCCTCCTGATGCCGGACGTTTTTAAAAGGGGGGTCCACGGTCACCATAGCAACCTCAAGCTTTAAGTGGCTGCCGAAGCTTTCTCTGCCTGTCCTCTCTTTCTCTCGCTGTCTTTCTCTCCGAATCGCACTGATTATCTGTCTTTCCCGTCTTTTTTTTCCTCCATTTCTCTCTGCGTGCTATAGATTTATATAACCCGGCAGAGAGCGAGAGGTAGGTAGAGAGAGTATGTAGAGGGAGGAGAGGACAGGAGGAAATGGAGGGAGTGATTGCGGTGTATCTGTGTGAGTACTCCACTTTGTCTTCAGCCGGATAATTCATCTGTCCATTTATTTGACAGTCCGACGCCGTGCTAACAGTTACTAGCACATATCCGTCACGCCGTCACAGTCTGACATCTTACGGTTTGTCATCTTACAGTCTGACTGACGTCTTACTGTTTAATATCTGAATCCGGGTTCACGCTGTGCGATTTCTTTTAATAGTCTTTTGCGATTGTTGTTGTTGTTGTCGTTTGTCAGACTGTACGATGTGTTGTGTCACGCTGTCATGATGTCGGACGGACACAAGAAGTTTTACGTCATCAATCCGTGATACGTTCAATAGCCCACGTTCTCTCGCTAAACGGTAGCCTAGTAGCGAACAAACAACAGCGGCGAAACCTCAGGCAAACTCTCGTTTTCCTCTGTAAATTCATCTGTTCCTTTTCTTGTTGTTCTGTCCATCGGACTCCTTTCCACATTTATCTGAGGTGGTCTGAAGTTGTCTCGGTAATCAAGTCCGCGCTTTGATTGGTTCTCGGTTTGAAGGTCGTCGTTGAAGAGGTCACGCTGAGAGAAAGAGTCAGAAACTTTCTGACAGAATTTCCTCGTAGGGGGACGTGTCAAACTTTAGTCATAAAAGACAGCAGATTTTAGCGTGGGATTCTAGGAATCTGACCAAAATCTCTCAGGTCTGCGCTGGACATTTACCCGACTAAAAGCCTAAACTCCGACCTCTTATAGTTGGACATCTTATTTTCTGATGTCTTATAATCAAACGCTTACGATATGACATTTTACTGTCTGATATTTTATTGTCTTACAGCCTGACATCGTCTTCATCTTACTGTTTGATGGCTCATGTCGTGTTCATAATAAACGTAAAGTGAATATGTGCATTGCGTCACTTGCACTAAGTTACTCGCATTTTGGGGTGCACGTAGACGACTACATTACTGCGCAGCTACAGCGGTGATTCGCCATTCTGGGTTTTGGCTTTCATTTGTACGGTGGCTCTCAATTGCCAAAATACCTCATTTTACAAGTCTATAATTACTAATATATATTCTAAAGTTTAACAATTAAACAATATATTCTAAATTCTGATTTATTATTATTATTTTTTGTTTTTTTATTTATTTATTTATTTAGTATATTGTTTCCCTGTAAATAAGAGTTATTATGTGTTCAGTACCACACTAATGAAAGGAAGACGCTCTCGCCGCCAAACAGCCAACCCATCACACCAGTCACATGACCATAAAGAGGCGAAAGAGGAAGAAGATGGCATCACTTCCTCATCATGCCCATTATGTGGGCGTGTCTTTGACCTGCCCCTCCTCCTGCCCTGTGGACACACGCTATGTGGGCGGTGCTTAACAGGGAAAGCGATGTTAGATAAACACAGGTCCGTGCTGCCAACTGTGTCACGCGCATCCTGTAGCGTCTGTGCTGTCCTCTGTCCACGCTGCTGCCATGGTGTCGAACTGCCCTGTTTCGATTGGTCTACTGCTACATCCTGCCTGCCTATTGACCCCACAGTCACCTTTGACCCAGGATGTGGTGCACAAAAGGAGGCCAGGAAGAAAGAAGCAGAACGAACAGGTAAAAGAAAGTTTTTCGATGATTCCTCTAAATGAACACTCTAAAACTGCGAACGCTGCTTGTGCTCCGGAGGCATCTGTCGTTGCTAAGCAACATTAGCTGCGCTCTCCATTAAAACAGCGACGTTTCAGCACGTTCCACCACCGAAAAGTAACTCATCTAAAATATTCGTTTACATTAACTCATTTTTATCTCACTGCGGCGCAGAAGCGTCCCAAAGAACACGGAGCGCATCACACCCCACACCGCTCGGGGTCCAACCATGCGGTTCTCTATGTCCGCATCAGCTTCTACATTTAAAATAGCGACGTTAAGCGCACAGAAGACACGATATGTAAAACGGACCCTTAAACAGTAAACTTGGTGTTGGAGCCAATAATCAATACAACATTTTATAGTTTTATTGACTTTTTTAACATCTAATAGTTAAACATCTCTTAGAAATGTAACATTTACCCCTTTAATGCAATCTTCCTCCTCTGCACAGGTCCAAACCATCTCAATCTGTCCTCTTTGACTTTGTCCTCTCTAATGCGCTCATTTTTAATTCTGTCCAATCTCGACACTCCTATAAGGAATCTCAACATCTTCAGTTCTGCTACCTCCAACTCTGCTTCCTGTCTCCTCTTTAGTGCTGCTGTCTCTAACATACCTGCTTTCACCACCGTCTTGAAAGCATCTCCAACAATGACCACTATTCTAGCATTCTAGATTATTGACGGGGTAACTGGGGGCTCTACCTAAAGCTGATTGATGAGGGTTAGGGTAAAATCTTTCTGGTAGTCTGTCAGTCACTCGGGTATCATGTTTTACTTAAAGGTGGGACAACTAAAGAACCCATTTGTCACTAATTGAATCTATGGTGTGTTTGTTCAGTTTCACCTGCTGAAGACGTGGATCTGTCCGAGGAGGAGATAGAACGTTCCGTCTCAGGTAAAGACTATCTTGCCAAAGGCATCAGGACACCTAACCATCATGACCATGTGTGAATTTTGAGCGCCCCTTTCTAGCTTTAGTCTACTCTTCCTTTTATAATCATCTCCAAACCTCTGGAAAGGTTTTCCACTAGATATTTTAGATACATTCAGCGACAATAGTATTAATAAGATCAGACACTGATGTCTGAGGAGGTCTGAGGAGGTCTAGGGTTCAGCCAGGGCTCTGTGGAGAACATGACAGTTCTTCCACTCCAAAACATGGGACAGGGACATTTTCCTGCTGGAACAGAGTTCGAGTCTCAAAAAGATTATGAGAACATTTTGGAGAAGAGGTGTCCATAAACTTTTGGTCATATGTTTGAAAAAGTGGGGTTTTTTTGTGTAACAAAACAAAAAACTGTGTATAATATCATTTTTCCCCTTGCTGACCTTTTACCCCTGACCTCCTCAGGTCTATACTTTGCTCTGGACTCCGCCTCCATAGCCCCGCCCCTCCATCTGACCAACTCCGCCCTCACGGTCACCTTCAGAGATTCTAGCTCTCGTGCCAGGGGTCGTGACCTCTGTGCACCTCTCCCTCAGGTGTGTGCTGATGTGAAGATCCTCAGAGGTCAGTACTACTGGGAGGTTGATGTGTGCAACAGCGCCCTCTACCGCATCGGTAAGGAATAACATGTACCTGCAATGAACTGCTTTTATTTCAGCAACTCAGGCTAAAGAGAGCTGCGATTCGTTATATAAAATTTGCTTGATAAACATTTAATTATAATCATTATTCATAACTCAGAGTTTTATTTATTTATTTAAAAAGTGTCGATTGATCCAGGAGCTCATCCAACAATTTCACCACATAAGAAAATTATTGAACTTTTAGTTTTTGCAATTATTTAATTTGCATATACAACTGAGAAATTAGGGTTTAAGGGCCTCACTTAGGGGCCCAGCAGTGGTGGAGCTGGGAATCGAACCCACAATCTTTGTGTTGGTAGTATAATAACCATGAGCCACCACTTCCCCCTATAATGTTGGTGCTTAATTTAATTTCTTTTATATATATATATATATATTAAATTAAGCATTTTAAGCATAATTTCTATTTTATTTCCCATTAAATGGTTGTAGAGGAACTATGAAACTCTACCTGAGTTACGTAAGACTTACAGGAATGTTACACACACACACACATGCTTAAACAGGATTTTACTTCCTGTTCCCCTTCTATGGAGTGATGTTAGTATCAGCAGTAATGCGCTGGGATCTGTTATCACTCGGTCTTATTATCAGATTGGGTTCCAGTCCGGTTGTATAATAAACATGCTGTTGTTTTAAAAAGTGTGTCAAAATGTGTGGAATTTTACACACCGACGTCACATGATATGAGCCTGACCTCCAGTTTCACCTAAAACTTCTGCTTACTTCTAATACTTTATGTTAAAACCAGCACTATATTATTATTATTATTATTAATTCCTTTGAATGTCTACTGTAATATTTAGTCAGATCTTCTGCCACCTAGTGGTTATGTTCATTACTGCACTTTAACACTGAAGCAGGATGGCTGAATAAAGTCATTGGGATATTCAAGTTCTCCTTAATTTACTGAAATAAACAGACAAATGCCTTGTGAGAAATAATGAGACACACAGAGAAAGAAAACAGCAGCCGAGATTATTGATATCCATATTAGCCACGTCCCTTTCTGGCCTGCAGGTGTGATCTCACTGGACGGTGGTGAGGCGTGGTGGTTCGAGAGACGTGGCTCTGGATTCCACCTCCTGTTCGACGGCCGCAGTGAGCGACTTCCCTCAATCCCACCACAACTCAAAACAGTGGGTGTGTTCTTGAATGTGGGCGGGGCTTCCCTTACTTTCCACAACCCTTTAACAGAGGAACTTCTTGCCGCAATCCCATCGCTCTTCACGCCTCCACTTTGTCCCGCATTTCAACTGGGCCAGGGAAGGCTAAAGCTCCGCCCAGGCCTGCCTCCACCCAACCACGTGTTTCTGAGCGGCAACTCGGCGTACCGTGGACCTGAAGGGGCGGGGCGTGGACGGTGGAGGCGGGATGTAGCGTTCGGGTCGGTAAGGTCGGTGATACAAAAGTTTGAAGAAATGGCTGCTTCAGATTCTGATTCAGGTCTGATGTCCAGCTGTAGCTCCAACTCTACGCTGACGTCCATCCCTGACCCGAGTCCGGAAACTTCTTCACATCACCCTGTATAAGAACATCAAAAAAAAACCCGAGAGTGCCATCTTCTGGCTATTGTAATGATCTTATAGACAAAAGATGATTATCATTATAGATCATTTTAAAAAATGCTAAAAAAAAAAAAAGTTCATTAACCACAAGGAAGACAGAGTCGGCTGATGGTCTGTGGATGGAGACCTCTGGTGGTTTGGTGGTGAGATGACAGCTGAGCTTAACGAGGCCTTGGATTTTATAACTGGCGTCAGTGTTGGTCGCGAGATGCATCTGGAGGACCGGAAGTGATTTTTCTATATATAAATCATCAGAAGAAACTGATCAAAAAAACTAAGAGCTTCTATCAGATTCCAAAAGTTGTTCTTTATAGCGGGGGACATTGTGCAGTCGAGAGGAGGAGAGTGAGATAATGACCATGTCTCTCTTTACGTTTATACAAAATTAGCTATTCCGTATTTCCGGCTACGGTTCCCAGACCTTTAGCCGTCAGTCTGAAGATCTACGTCCACAGGGACAAACTGGACGGTAAACAGGACCGTTTTTATTGTTATTCTGTTTTTCACTGTTAGAATAAACCAACAATAAAATTACACACTGATCATTTCTACATCAGTGGACAAACGGACAGAATCAGCAGGAGATCAGATCTTTTTTTTCGGTCGGTGTTTGTGGGAGAAAACAGACGGTCTGGAAACCAGAGCAGCTTTTTTCTGCAGTCAGACTCACAGGCGTGTGCTGTTGAAGGTCGTCTCGAGGTCTGATGATTGAATTGAAAGGCTGAAGCTGTCCAGCGTGTGCCGTGGACCAAAGTCTCTTCACACAAGCGGAAAAAGAGCTGCATGTGGACTCCAGGAAATGAGTGTGGAAGTGATTTTTCTATATAAACACATACTTCAGGAGCCGATTAATGTGTGTGTGTGTGTGTGTGTGTGTGTGTGTATTTGCATGTGTATTTGTGTTTATTTGTCTTTTTTGTGTATTTGTGTGTGTGTTGGTGTAAGCATTTGTGTGCATGTTTGTATATGTGTGAGTGTGTGTGTGTGTGTGTGTGAGGTGTTTATGTGTGTGTGATGCCCAATTTATAATCTCAGTGATGGAGGAACATGTGGCACACTCATTCGGCCGATTGTTTTTCTTCGGTTCCAGAGAAACAGGATGCAGTCAATCCGAGTCCCTGTTTAGAAGCAAGTGTGTGTGTGTGTGTGTGTGTGTGTGTGTGTGTGTGTGTGTGTGTGTGTGTGTGTGTTGAAGTTTTTGTTCTAACATGTGGAATTAATCAATGTCGGTCTGATGATACACTCATTAATCTGTTCCAAGACAACTTATCATAACCTATCAATGTACACACTTAGTCAATATGTGTGTGTGTGTGTGTGTGTGTGTGTGTGTGTGTGTGAGAGAGAGAGAGACTGAGAGAGGGAGAAAGACTGAGAGAGTGTGATTTGATGTCTGGACTTGATAAACACCTCCTGGCGTCAGTTGTGATGTGTGAGAGAGCGGATGTGTGTGTGTGTGTGTGTGTGTGTGTGTGTGTCATATCTTAACCGTTTCCAAACAGTCTAACTACGCAAGTTGTGTGTAAATGTTTTTTTTTTCTTTGTGAGTTGTTTGCTACATTCCATCTTGCTCACTTATGAGCCAATCATCCGTCACGCACACATTAGGCCACACCCACAAAAGTCCATTAACGGGACCGCTGTAACAGCTACAGACTAAAGAGATTGAAAACGATACACTTCCTTATTAATAAAAAAAGAATTCATTGTTTTATTTTTGTATTAACGCACTGATTAATAAAGGTTGTGTTTATTGAGTTCTGTGCATAACTTACTTTAAGCTAGCTATTATTGCTAACAGATCATGGAAGTTTATGGCCTCCAGTTTAGCGCTGTGGAAATCGTTCTTCTGTGCATGACACATAAATTAAAGCCCCGCCCTTCTGGAATGTAGGCCATACACCCTACCCCCCACCCCCCGACTGGAGTCTAATGCTGGTTTGCAGATACACCAAAATAAGTGAGTGATTCAGATTCATATGTGATTCAGTGATTCAGTTATCATATGTAGTAGCTAAAGTTTTATTTTCGTGTGTGTTGCCTTCTCATTCCGATTCCTTCTCCTTACAATTTGTATACAATTTGATAAATATTTTATTTTTATAAATAATGTCCCCCACTGTTATATTTTATGAAATATAACAAATGATTCTTTTCCCTATATAAAATATTACAAGTGATTCTTTCCCCCATATAAAATTCTACAAATGATTCTGTTCACTGAACTGATTTGTACAAAAGATTCATTTCCCTGTGATATATTACAAGTGATTCTTTCCCCAAAAGGAATTTTTAAAATGATTCATTTCCCCTACATTATATTTCACAAATTATTTATTACCCCCTCATATATATTTTATTTAATTGATGTATTTCCCCTACATGATATTTTACAAGTGATACAAGTGTTTCTGGTGTTTATAATGATTCATAATCACACTCTTATGTATTTATGAAGTTTATAATGATTCATAACACACTGTCATATGTTTATGATGTTTATAATGATTCATAACACACTGTCATGTGTTTATGATGTTTATAATGATTCATAACACACTGTCATGTGTTTATGATGTTTATAATGATTCATAACACAGTCTCATGTGTTTATGATGTTTATAATGATTTATAATCACACTCTCGTGTTTATAATATTTATAATGATTTATAACACAGTCGCTCGTGTGTTTTATAATGATTCATAACATACTCTCCGTGTTTATAATATTTATAATGATTTATAATCACACTCTCATGTGCTTATGGTGTTTATAATGATTCATAACATACTCTCATGTGTTTATAATATTTATAATGATTCATAACACAGTCTCATGTGTTTATGATGTTTATAATGATTTATAATCACACTCTCATGTTTATGGTGTTCATAATGATTCATAACACAGTCTCGTGTGTTTATAATGATTCATAACATACTCTCTCGTGTTTATAATATTTATAATGATTTATAATCACACTCTCATGTGCTTATGGTGTTTATAATGATTCATAACATACTCTCATGTGTTTATAATATTTATAATGATTCATAACACAGTCTCATGTGTTTATGATGTTTATAATGATTTATAATCACACTCTCATGTTTATGGTGTTCATAATGATTCATAACACAGTCTCGTGTGTTTATAATGATTCATAACATACTCTCTCGTGTTTATAATATTTATAATGATTTATAATCACACTCTCATGTGCTTATGGTGTTTATAATGATTCATAACATACTCTCTCGTGTTTATAATATTTATAATGATTTATAATCACACTCTCATGTGCTTATGGTGTTTATAATGATTCATAACACACTCTCGTCCAACAGTTTCCTCTTAAGTCTGTTTTTCATTATATTTTTCTCTATAATTGCCCCTCATTAGGGGGAAATAAAATGACACAAACATTTTAAATTCTATCAAACTTTAACTTTTGTTCTCTTTTTTCAGTAAATCTGCTTCTATATTCATTCCCACAGGCTGTACAAATGAAATAACACTGAATTTTTATTGACTGTAAGGAAATTAAAGCTTTTTATTAACCCAGAAACCACAGGGTCACCTGAAGGAGGAGGAGGATGGGAAGGAGGAGGGGGGTGTAAACTTTTGCACTGTGTATCCTAATGGTGCAGGTGATATCATTTCAGTAGCTCCACCTGCAGTAATGTGAGGAAATGGCTGTTAAGTGAATACACAAAAGTCGCCCCTCATTATTGTCCAAAGCGCATAATTGCCCTCCATTTTCTTCCAGTTTGCTTCTCCCGCTACCCTAATGAATCACCGTCCGGCGCGCGCGCGGTTACCTAATAACTAACTCCGGTTAGCACCTCGTGATTAAATGCAAACAGGCCATCATCGATGCCCATTCTCACGCGCCTCGTACAGAGCGGATGAGGGTGTGAGAGGGGGTGTGAAAACGCCTTCACACACACACACACACACACACACACACTCCCCTTCGCATAATGGGGAAAACTCAACGGTAAACTGTCAACTCATTTTGGAAACGTTAATACACACACATGCGTACACACACACACTCACACTCACACACACACACCTCCCAGTGCCATTTGCTTGTGTATATTGTGATGAAGAGCTGAATGGATATTTAACGGCTCCGTTTCGGTCTGTCTCACATGTCTCACTCATGCTGATAAACCATTTGGTGTTAATGCAACGAGAGCGTGAGAAAAAACGCCCCAAACACACACACACACACACACACACAATAATGAACGGGAAATAAAGTCTGATTTAATGGTTATGGGTTCGAACTGGAAAAATGATTCAAGTAAAAAAAATGATAGATTTTATTATTATATTATTTTTATTCCTTATATTTTCCTGTAACTGTAAACCACCGCCACCCTTCACCTCTAACTCCCCCCCCACCACCACCACCACCACCACCACCCTGAAAACCTTACACCAAACAGTATTAATGTAAATCTTTTTTCATGCAATAATAATATAATTTAATAATATAATAATAATATAATGTAGAATTATTAATAACCAGAAGTGTCCTGGAATGTGTGTGTGTGTGTGTGTGTGTGTGTGTGTGTGTGTGTGTGTTTGTTTGTGTGTGTAAAATACAAAGATTATAGATTCAATTTATGCTGTAAAAAGTCGTTGTTCTCTCTCTCTCTCTCTCTCTCTCTCTCTGTTTTATCTGTCTGTCTCTCTCTCTCTCTCTCTCTATATCTCTCTATATATATATATATATATATATATATATATATATTATATATATAATGTCTTTCAAGCTAAAACTAATAACTAATCACTTATGTTAAAATTAATTAATTGACATTTTTAAAACACGTTTATTTATTTATTTATTTATTTGGTCACTGCTTTTTATGATATGTGACTGGTGTAAATAAAGTTCTGTAAAAAATCAAAAAAGTCAAAGTCTCTCTCTCTCTCTCTCTCTCTCTCTCTCTCTCTCTCTCTCTCTCTCTCTCTCTCTCTCTCTCTCTCTCTCTCTCTCTCCCTGTTTCTCTCTGGTGGCCCCGCTGGTGGTTGTTTGTCCTGTTGCTGTACCTCTTGCCCCCCTGGCGGAGTTTATTGCCCGGCTTCCTTTATTATTTAACGCGTTATTCTCTTGCTCGGTGTTTAGCATCTGCATGGACGGATGGACGGAAGGTTCCGGAGCGGAGCGCGAGACACAGGCTTCCCCGATCCACAACAAAAACCCTGGCCATCTCCCCCCTCCGGTGCGCGTGCTCGTCCCCCCGGGGTGTTTATAGGTCCCGTTATTTCATTTTATGATTTTACTATTCCATTATTCCGTATAAAGAGAGGATGAAGGCAGAGAGGGGGGAAATGAGCAGTGACCCCCTACAGAGGACCGAGTCCCAACCAAACAGACCTTCTAATCACCTCCCACACCTTCATTAACAACCATTAGTATGATTAGTGGTAGTATTAGGGTTATTATTAGTAGTAGTAGTATTATTAGTATTAGTATTATTATAGAAACACACGTTAAAAAGTCGAACAAATAAAACAGCACAAAACGAGTGAAGGAAATGAGATGAATAAGGGATGAAAATCCTCTGGATGTTTTCCTGGTGTTTATATTCCAGTAACAGGTCACTGCACTTTCACTGTAATAAAGAAAGAAAAGATCGGACTAAAATGTCTACCAGAACCATTTAGGGAAAAGAAACAAAACTAGTAATAGCATGGAAGATGGGTTTTTATTTTTTAAGAAGAAAGAAAGAAAGAAAGAAAGAAAGAAAGAAAGAAAGAAAGAAAGAAAGAAAGGAAAAAGAATGAAGAAATAAAGGAAGAAAGAAAAATTAAGTAAGAAAAAAAGAATGAATAAAGGAAAGAATAAAAGAAAGAAAATAGAAAAAGAAAGAAAGAAAGAAAGAAAAGCAGAATGAAAATGGAGGAAAGGAAAGAGCGATACTGAGCTGTGAGACTGAGAAAGGACATAAAGACTTCCTGCACAGAGGAAATAAAATGTGTTTATTATCTGAAACTGTTTTTCTATCAACATTTTACATCTTTAAATAATTCACAGACACAAAGACCCAAAAACACACACAGAATAAAGAATAAAAATAAAATCATTCAATAAAAGTTTTAACACCTTTTTTTATTTATTTTAATGAATTTACAGAAAAAAAGATTCTTTTATATTATCGATTGTTTCTGTTTATAAAATGACGCCATCTTTAACTTTATTACCTTTTATTAAATCTCTCTCTATATAATTATATAAATAAAATGTTTTACAGATACCGAAACACACAACTACCAGTCATAAAATGATCAAATAGAATAGAATAAAATAAAAAAAGGACGGAGGAAGTTTTAGTTTAGTATTTTCCGAAAAGCATCTCATGAATATTAATGGCGTTGTTTTGAACTAAAGGAAACGAGCAGGAACACACACATTCACAGAAAGATCGTGTGTGTGAAAATGATTAGCTTTTACATTCGCACTGTTTGATGTCATGATGTGATGATGCGCTGCAGGTCACATGACCAAAAACCATCTTTAAAAAAATGTTTTATCAGGAAAAAAAAAATAAAATCTTTAAAGTTTTTTTTCTTTTATCATCCCATCCGGATAGAATGATAGACAGAGGAAGATTTTCTCCTTTATTTATTATTACATGTTGCATCACTGAAACCGCATCAGCGCGCGCGTCTTTTAAGAAAAAGTCATTTTAATTGAGATTTTTGCGAAATCAGAAACATTAAACTTAAGCACGAGCTTAATACCTGTCCTTTCCTGAGCTTTATTGCTGTTTTAGGATGTAAATAATGATAAACTGAAGGCAAAACACAAACTTTAACAAACAAAAAAACATTTTAACGTAGAAAAAACCCCACTTTGTTTTATTATCATTATTGTTTGCTAATTTTAAAAGTAGGAAAGGTAAAGAGTTCACGAGCTCGGTCGGTCCTGCCCCCAAATAACCTAACCCCCCCACCCCACCCCCGTCCCCAAAAAAACCCCCGCCCCCCCACCCGCATCCCGCCCCCTCCTCCTTCTCGTTCCTTTCCTCTGCTCTTCGCGCGCGCGCCCCCTCCCGATCCGTTTATAAAACCGTGCGCTCGCGCTTCACGGTCACACACTCGGCAGCTCGAGCTCCAAACTGCTGTGTCTCGTGTTTCGCTTAACTTTTGCAACTTAGAGAAATAATTTTAATAATAGTAATAATAGTAATAATAGTAATAATAGTAGTAATAATAATAATTCCTCGTGATTTTTAACTCTGGAGTGTTTGAGCACCGAGAAGAGAGAAAAGGAGAAGTTTCTTTTTATTTCTCTCTCTTTTTTTATTTGCTTTTAACGGAGGAAAAGAAGGAAGAAAAGGAGGTGGAAGAGGAAGGATGAAGAGTGAGCGCGTGCTGCTGGCCGCCGTGCTGTTTGTGCTGCTGGGTTGCTCGCGCTTTCGGTCTGCAGAGGCCTCGAGAATGAAGTCTGGAGCCGCGCTGCCCATCCAACCGGAGAGAGAACCGGTTCCGTCCAAAGGAGTGTCCGGTAAGTGCTGTAGCATCATACCATCAGCCACAACATCAGGAACCGCAGGAACCGCAGATTCATTAGAAAGTGCAATAAAAATAGTGATAGAAAGTTTAATCTGAAGAAGAAAATCAGGATTTATTCATAAAGTAAAGAAAAAAACCCGCAGCAGCTCCAAAGCATCAATACAACATTTATAATCATTAATTATTCTTAATTATCATCATCAAAACCATCATCATCATCATCCGACATCTAAAACCCGCGCATTTTTATTCGGACACCTTAAAGAGGAACCCGCGCGCCGTTCCAAACCAAAAAACCCCCGAAAATAATCAGAATGCGAACAAACCTGCGGATCTTAGATCCTGCATCAGCTCGAGCCTAAGTTATAAACGCTTTAAAAATAAAACCACAACTCTACATTCTGGAATACTTTCATATAAGAGCTCAGGTTAGTTTGTTCCACCACGTGGATGATGATGATGATGATGATGATGATGATGATGATTAGATATTGTACAATTTCTGCGGCTCGCGCTTCTGTTTCACTTTTACAAAAAAAAACAAAAAAAACAACTTGTGCACCAGCACAAACTGTTCCGGTCTCACGTGACTTTGCTCTAAAACGAACCCCCTAAAACACACACACACACACACACACACACACACACACATCTCTAAGACGCCAAGCTGCACTTTCAGTTCCTCCACTTAAACTACTGCATGTTTAATGCTCAATAATAATAATAATAATAATGATGATGATGATAATAATGATGATGATGATGATGATGATGATGATGATGATGATGATGATGATGATGATGGTGATGATGATGATGATGTTGATGATGATTGTAGGATGCTCATTCGGAGGAAGGTTCTATTCTCTGGAGGACACGTGGCATCCAGACCTTGGAGATCCTTTTGGTGTTATGCACTGCGTCATGTGTCACTGTGAACCGGTAAACACACACACACACACACACACACACACACACACACACACACCGCTAATTCACTTCACTTCACATATTCCACTGATTCATTTCTAAAGCATGCAAAAAAAAGAATTCTGTTTGCAAAAGTGTTTATGTAGTGTGTGTGTGTGTGTGTGTGTGTGTGTGTGTGTGTGTGTGTGTGTGTGTGTGTGTAGCAAAGGAGTCGACGTGGAAAAGTGTTTGGGAAAGTGAGCTGTAAAAACATAAAGCAGGACTGTCCCGAACCCAACTGTGATGAACCGGTCCTTCTGCCCGGACACTGCTGTAAAACATGCCCGAAAGGTAACACACACACACACACACACACACACACACACACACACACACACACACACACACACACACACACACACACACACACACACACACACACACACACCTGATGGTATGTTTTTTTGAGTGGTGAATAAATAGGAGGCCCCGTCATAGTCAGTGTTTGTGTGTCTGTGGAAATTGTGTGTGTGTGTGTGTGTGTGTGTGTGATGGGCAGCTAGTAATAAGAGAGAGGATGTTGTAATGGCAATGAGTTAACATGTCTACAGACTCTGTTAAATGTTACATCACAATTCTAATACAGACACTGACAATGTGTGTGTGTGTGTGTGTGTGTGTGTGTGTAGGGGAATCAGACAAGAAGCCCACAGAGACGCTCTTCGATGGCTTCGAGTTTTTCCAGGAGAAAGACGACGACCTGCACAAATCTTACAACGACCGATCCTATTTCAGCTCCGAGCACATGAATGGGGGCGACAGCAAGCTAGGTAACACACACACACACACACACACACACACACACACACACACACACACACACACACACACACACACGTAAAGAGTTAAAGGCCGTATCTTTACCCTAATGTGTGATGTTTGGTGTAGATTTTGTGGCGTTGTTGACCGGCGTGACGGATTCGTGGTTACCGAGTTCCAGTGGAGTCGCACGAGCTCGCTTCACACTGACCAAGACCAACCTCGCCTTCTCCATCACCTTCCAGAGGTAACACACACACACACACACACACACACACACACACACACACACACACACACACAAAACTAGAACACTAAAGCATTATTAACTAATATTAATTATCTTAGTTGACGTATATTTATTAACTTATTTATAAGGTCCATGTGACAAAAAACAACCAATCAGCTTCCTCCTCTTTTCTGTAACTTTTTTTTTCTCTTTTTTTCCGTAAATAAACTTCGTAGCAGAGTTACACAAAGGTAAAAATCCATTGCTGAAGTTTCCTAGTTGTAATTTCCCGACGTACGCCTCCGATAGCGCTTTCAGCGGCCGGTAAAAAAGTATGGTTAGAGGTAGTATAGATAAAATCTGCGCGTACTACATACTGTATACATCCGCCATGTCGATATAGTCACATGACATACGACGTCACAGCAGAGCGAATTCGGATTACGTTAAAACGATTGATTTATTTCAAACGAATCCTCAATATGACTCCCGAACACTGAGTCGCTTTAACGAGCGATTCATTCATGTTCTATTGACTGCACATGAGCAACATTCTATAGGTTCCGTACAGGAAAAGTCACAACTTATAAATAAAACTGTTTTATATATAATAATAATAAATAATCGAAATTAAGTTATTTGTTTTAATAATTTTGTAAGTAATTCATTAATAAATATATTGTTACTATTTCAGGATAAACCGACCGAGTGTCATCATGTTCCTGGATTCGGATGGAAACACAGCGTTCGAGTTCCGAGTTCCACGAAGCGACTCAGACATGGTGGGTGTGTGTGTGTGTGTGTGTGTGTGTGTGTGTGTGTGTGTGTGTGTGTGTCTGTGTGATTGCCAAAGTAAACCATTTTCTACTGTAACTCATATTATCCAAACACTGCCAGGTCTGCTTAGCCATATGTATATGTGTGTGTGTGTGTGTGTGTGTGTGTGTGTGTGTTGAAGAGAACACCATGCTTGTGTGATGTCTCTGCAAATTCTAATACTATGCTAATTAAATATTTGCCCCTTAGACATTTTTAGTACACACACACACATGCACACACACGCCCACACACACACACACACACACACAAACGGATGTCTGAGTTTTATAAGAGAAAAGGGCAAAGCCATAAAAACTGTTTAGCATTTAGGGATTTTCTTTGTGGGAATTTTTTGTTGACTGCTAACAGGAAAAGCGGTGTGTGTGTGTGTGTGTGTAGATCTGTGGCGTCTGGAGGAACCTGCCCAAATCTCACATGCGCCAACTTCAGGACGAGCAGCTCCGTGTGTCCATGATGGTGACGGACGGCAGACGAGAGGAGATTCAGGGCAAAATCATCAAACACAGAGCCTTGTTCGCAGGTCAGTGCTCATTTACATAAATTTGACTATTCATAAGTCAGTAATTTATGCGGGCACACCGACGAATCATGTGTGAAATGTGACCTGGATTTATGAATTTTAAATATTGAATGTTATTGTGGGTTTTTTAGAGACGTTCGGCGCCACGCTGACATCAGAGGAGGAGAATTCTGGGATGGGAGGAATCGCCATGGTGACGCTGAGTGACACCGAAAACAACCTGCACTTCATCTTGCTCTTAAGGGGAATCATTCAAGCTCCAGCTAGTGGTAAGTACACACACACACACACACACACACAGTTTTTCTTACTTTTCTGTCTGCTTAATTTACTTAAACAAAAAAATCGGTTCTTTATTTCAGTAGCGTCTCCACTTGTGCCCATCAAAGTCAGACTTCAGTATCGCCAGCACACCCTACGGGAAATCAATGCTAACGTTACTGATCATGTGAGTACACACACACACACACACACACACACCTTTCAGCAATTGCAGACAAATCCTTAGAGACATATGAGTGTATGTTCTGACGTGTGTGTGTGTGTGTGTGTCAGGACTCCGACTTCGCAGAGGTTCTGTCAGACCTGAACAGTCGCGAGCTTTTCTGGCTCTCACGCGGGCAGCTACAGATCGTCGTGGAAACGCAGGGTCACGACCCCAAGCACATCTCAGGCTACATCACTGGCAAGAGATCATGTGACAGTAAGTGTCAATCAACCGCTTTGACCAATCCTAGGCCGCTGCTACATTTCTCCCAAAAGATTCTATTTTTATTAATACATTTTTAGCCTGTTAGCTAATAACAACATGAGTAAATTAGGAGAGAGATTATAATTAACTAGCTGGTTAACTAGTTACCGTTTCCGATGGTTATTGCTTATCCTGGTGTATGGGAAAAAACTCACCACATTCCTCCAGGTTCTTCGTTCTGGTATTTAGACGTCTGTCCCAAAATAGCTAAACATTAATTGTAATGTTTATGAGTGAAAAATGTTTAGGCCAAAAGGTCAAAGGTCAAAAATTCAGCTGGTCATAAATTGCTGTTGGCTCACACTGTTGAGCGCAGCTGAGTCGAAGCGCAGAGAGAAGAAAGTGGTTTTACATGTGTGTGTGTCGTTGTGGAGACTGTTCACACACACACACACACACACACATTTATATATACACACACACACACACCGCTTCTGCCAAGGTCGCAGTCTCAAGTGTTCCAAGGCTGTGATTAACAACCTGACGTTATGAGTGGAGAATTCAAACAAACCCTCTCTGTCTCTCTCTCTCTCTTTTTTACTCTCTGTCTGTCTCTCTCTCTTTTACTCTCTCTGTCTCTCTCTTGTTCTCTGTCTTTCTGTCTCTCTCTGTCTCTCTGTCTTACTCTCTCTTTCTCAAGTCAAAAAGGCTTTATCTCTCTTGTTCTGTCTTTCTGTCTCTATCTCTCTGTCTCTCTCTTTCTCTGTCTCTCTGTCTCTTTCCCTCCCTCTCTCTCTCTCTCTGTCTCGTTCTCTCCGTCCCTTGCTCTTTCCCATAATTCTCTGAGGTTTACATCATCCTGACTGGCTGGATGAGTTAATTGAGCTTTGATTGCTTTTCCTTGGCTGTGGATTTGAGACGTAGGAGAAATGCTGTGAGAACAGAAAAAATTGCCTAGACTTGCAAGAGTGTCGCATTTCACTGCCCCCCCACACAATACACACACAGACACAGAGGCATTTATAAGAAATATAACCTTTCTCTCTCTCTCTCTCTGTCTGTTTTTCTCACTCTCTCTCTCTCTCACTCTCTCTCTCTCGCTCTTTCTCTCTCAGCACTACAGAGTGTGATGTCCAGTGGTGACGCTTTGACTCCTGGAAAAACAGGTGGCGTCGGGTCAGCTGTTTTTAATCTCCATGACAACGGCACCCTCGACTACCAGGTACGAGTTCCTTTCTTATTCTCACTTATTTAATTAATGAACAAATTAAACGGACAAATGTCATCCTTTCTTTCTTTTAAGGTTAGTTTATTAATGGTAAATTTATTAGTTGATTAACGTTTGTTTTAATGGAACTCGTTTCAGGTCCAGGTGGACGGTATGTCCAGCACGGTGGTGAGTGTGACCATCGAGATGAAACCACGGAGGCGGAGCAAGCGCAGCGTGCTGTACGACATCACGGGTGAGTTTGTGGCGAGTGGGCGCGGCGGGCGGTCCGTCGGCTCATATGGACGCATGGAGGCGCGTCACATTCACATGCTACTGCAGAACGAGCTGTTTATCAACATCGGCACGACAGAGAACCCCGAGGGGGAACTGCGGGGGCAGATCCGCACACTGCTCTACAACGGCCTGGAGTCCCTCCGACATGGTAAGACAGACAGACAGACAGATAAGAAGAGATCACAACATTAATCATACAGTGCATCTTGTAGTCCATTCTGACCCGCAGTGTGTTTGTGTGTATAGAGCTGCCGTTCCCTCTGGCCGGTCAGTTAGTGTCCCCGCCCGTAAGGACAGGAGCAGGTGGACATGCGTGGGTGACGGTAGACAAGCACTGCCATCTGCACTATGAGATTGTGGTGAACGGACTGGGAAAAGCAGACGAAGCCACCATGAACGCTCACCTGCACGGCCTGGCTGAGATCGGAGAGATGGACGAGTCGGCACACACCGGACCCAAACGTCTGCTGACCGGATTCTATGGAGAACAGGTCCGAATCCACACACCAGCCAGTGATCACAGTGTTAAAGCGGATTTTATTTTCATTAGTTTCATTCTGTCTTTCGACTGTTGCCTCCTTCCCTTCCCTTCCCTTCCCTTCCCTTCCCTTCCCTTCCCTTCCTTTCCCTTCCCTTCCCTTCCCTTCCCTTCCCTTCCCTTCCTTTCCTTTCCTTTCTGTTTCTTTCATTACCTTTTCTTTTCTTTTCCTTCCTTTTTCTTTCCTTTGTCGTCCCTCCCTTTCTGTATTTTTTTCCCTTGTTTTTTTCTTTCTTTCTTGTTTAACCATTTTCTTTTATTGTTTATGCCTTCCTTTGTAAACAGATGGAAGGTTTGTGGTCTACATTCACATAAATAGAATCACCACAGCTCATCATTTTACAGTGCCATTAACTAGTCTCTCTCTCTCTCTCTCTCTCTCTCTCTCTCTCTCTCTCTCTCTCTCTCTCTCTCTCTCTCTCTCTCTCTTTCTCTCGTTCTCCAGGCTCAGGGGGTTCTTAAGGATCTGAGTGTTGAGTTGTTGCAGCATTTGGACAAAGGCACAGCGTTCATCCAAGTCAGCACCAAAATGAATCCTCGGGGGGAGATACGGGGGCGAGTGAGTGTGCACATAAACACACACACACACACACACACACACACACACACACAGTGCAACTCAATCTGAAGTGTTTATTCCTCTCTTTTTTGTAGATTCATGTTCCGAACAGCTGTGATCAAGGCTCCCGGGTCGAGGCGGTGGTGGACGAGGCTGAGTTTGATGACGCGGTGTTTGTCCGTGACCCTGAAGCCTTTAAGAAAGATCCATTGGCGTGTTTTTTTGAAGGAGAACGGCACGCACACGGCTCCCGCTGGACGCCGCACTACAACTCCTGCTTCACCTGCATGTGCCAGAAGAAGACGGTTATCTGTGATCCTGTCATGTGTCCTGCGCTGACATGTCCTCATACCTACCAGCCCGAGGACAAGTGCTGCCCAGAGTGCGACGGTAAAGACTTTTACAAATATAACAGGGTTTGGTAGCTAAGCTAAAAAATATTTTGTGACCAAATTTACTGAAGACTGTTTTTCTTGTTACCAGAGCGAAAATTGCTGAAGGAGATCATATCTGTGGAGAAAGTTGAGGAGCATCCAGAGGGTGAGCTCATAAAATACATTAAAAACAAATCCGTTTCTTATCTAATATGCATCGAATTTATTTCCTGTAATGCAATTAAAGGTCCTAATGCATCATTTTCCCGGAGATTAAACGCTCTGGACTGTTTCTGCAGAGGGTTCTGGCTAACACATGTTCTTGTTTATGGTTCTATATTCAGGGTGTTATTTTGAAGGCGATCAGAAGATGCACGCACCTGGAACCGTGTGGCATCCGTTTGTGCCGCCTTTCGGGTACATTAAGTGCGCCGTGTGCACCTGCAAGGTGAGACCGCAGCCCACATTTCATATTATTAGCTGTATTATTACATCGAGCCTTGTTTAATTCTAACTTCTGTACATTTAGGGCGCTACAGGAGAAGTGCACTGCGAGAAAGTCACCTGTCCTCCGCTCACCTGCAGCCGACCAATCAGACGCAACCCCTCGGATTGCTGTAAGGAGTGTCCGGCTGAGGACACGCCCCTTCCGGAGGAAGGAGAGATGATGCAGGGGGACGGGCCGCGACACTGCAAGTTCGGGAAAAACTACTATCAGAACAGCGAGAACTGGCATCCTCGCGTCCCGCTGGTCGGGGAGATGAAGTGCATCACATGCTGGTGTGACGTAAGTATCATATCATCATATAATCACACGTTAATCAATCAAAGTGATCGATTTGTTCGGAATAGAATATTAAATGCCTTGTGTGTTAAAATATGATAAAAATAATAATTAACCAGCCTATCCAGGGTGTCCAGGCTGTCCAGGGTGTCCAGGGTGACCCCTGCCTTTCGCCCAATGACAGCTGGAATAGACTCCAGCAGATCCCTGTGATCCTGATTACCTTATTCAGAGCGACTAACATTCTCTGTTATACAACTGAGCAATTAGGGGTTGAGGGCCTTGCTCAGGGGCCCACATTGGTAGCTTGGTGGTTAAGAATAAGTGGGTGTAGACAATGGATGGATGGATAATAATTAACCCTTTTATGTGATTTAACAGTTAGTGATAATATTTAAAAAATCTTTTTGTGTATTTAAGATTTGGTTGTGGGTTTTTTGGGGGAAATCAGGTTTATTTTAGTGTTCAAACTTTTTTTTTCTCATTATTCAGCACGGCGTCACCAAGTGTCAAAGAAAACAGTGTCCACTACTGAGCTGCAGAAATATTACACGAAGAGAGGGCAAGTGCTGCCCTGAGTGTGCAGGTAACACACACACACACACACACACACACACACACACACACATGATTTCGGATTACACATGACGTTTTCCAAATCCTCATCTGTTCTTCTTATTATTCTCCTACAGATGATTTCACCAAAGAAGAAGAAATGTTAAAGATGGAGGAGAAAAAGAAAAGCTGGAGGCACTGATTCACACATACTGACCCAATATTTTGTCCTCAGTCCCGTCTGTTCATCCTCCCGTCTGTCCGTATGTCTGTCTGTCCCGCCCTCTTTCGAGTGGGCCGCCGGTGAACTGTTCAAAAAGTGACAGAAAGACGAGCGAAGAAAGAGAGAAAACTTGGAAATGAACCAATAATTGAGGCAGAAGAAGAACCTGAGAGGAGAAAATGTTAAAGCCGAAGGAACAAAAGAAAAAGCACCGAAGCTGCTGCGCTGGAAGGAATTCCTTCAGGAGTGACTTTTTTTGGCTTTATTTTTGTACTTTTTCTTTTTGGACTTCAGTCAAACAGAGACACACATATGCTATAGATTTTCTTGACGATGGGTGGTATGATGGTATGTGTGTGTGGTGTGTGTGTGTGTGTGTGTAAGGGAGAGAGATTTGTGTGTTAAATTGGCGAAGTGGAGAAAGCCATAAACTCATTGGGTGGCAGTGAGCGAATGTAAAACACACACATTTGCCATCCCACACACACACACACACACACACACACACATTTATATACACAGTCCAATATACTCCCACAAATACAGCCTATTGTGATCATCATCATCCTGTCCTATCTGAATATGCAAATGTTTGTCTCCTCTCAGCCAATAAGCTGTGCCGTATTATAGTATCGAAATGCCCGATTTTGGAGATTTTGTCTTGCACCTAATGTTGTTATATGTCTGTTGTGTTTTAATTTTTATTCTTTTGTCTAATATTTTATAATTATTTGCTGATGAATATTGTATTTCATATTTATTAAGTGCGCTGGAGCAAAAACCATCAATAAAAGTGTTCTTTTATAAGAAACCGGTTCTTTCGTGATGATTCATTAGGGTGACGGTGAACTGGGCAGGAAAATATGTCTCCAGTGTCTCCAGTAGAACGACGGTAGTACCAGTATTTTATATCCAGAAAATTGAGCTGCTCCTGAACACAATTGCTGAGATATTAATCATTTTTATTATCTCGAGTTTATTACCAATCACATGATCGGGATCGGCTTTGGATATCGGCGGATATCTGTGGCGGTTTTATTGTACGTTTCATTTCATTAACCAAAAAATAGATTTATATCCGTATTAAATGCTTGTTAACTGGGGTGTAAAATGTGGCGCTGGCCCTTTAAGCCAACTTTAGCAAGTAAGTGCTTAGTTTTGATTGGTAGAAGAAGTGACGCCAAATAAGTTTGTGATTTTATCACAGGTTCTTTCTTAGTTCACCGTTCAGTCTCATCTGAATTCTAATCACACACACCTGCACCTTCTTCACCTGATTAGAGACACACCCTATATATATGCTACTCACCTCCACTCAATCGCTCACTCGTTCTCTGGTCTCAGCTTTGGAAGCAAGACATTCCTAGCGAAGCTCCGTGGTCTCCTAGTGATTTCCAGACCTTCTACAAGGACTCTCAGACCCCACACGCTTCTGGCATTTCAGAGAGACTTCTGAGGGATCTCCATAGCTCTGGGTAATTCCGTGTTTCTCTCAGTTCTCCGTCTGTTTCCTAAAGACGTCTGTGTTTCTACCCCTTTAAACAATCGCTGTGATTCTTACCCTGTGTTCGGAGTCTACTTCTGTTGCAGATTTGATTCAGATTCAAACGTATCAAACTGATCACATGGACAGACGAGACTAAGGACAAAAATTGGGTCAGAACGTGTGATTCAGTGCCTCCAGCTTTTCTTTTTCTCCACCATCTTTAACATGTCTTCCTCTTTGGTGAAATCATCTGTAAGAGTATAATAAGAATAACAGGTGAGAATGTCATTTAGATTAAGACCTGCTGGAATAATATTTTATTTTGTTTGGGTTCCAGCACATGCTGATATGGCAGCAAATAAAAAATCTGATAAAAATGACTAAAGAGACATTTGAATTCTTTTATTATTTCATTCTGAATAAATAGGTGTAAAGAAAGGGGAAAAAATGCAATAGGAAATAGAATAACTGTAAAATTCATTTTTTAATACTATATAAAACAGGGTAAATCGGGGGGGGGGTCCTCTAAGGAGGGTGAGTTAATTTGGTTGGTTATAGCATTAATTTTTTTAAAAGATGCACCAAAAAAAGTCAAAAGTCTGAGATATGAACCGAAAATAAATGCCAAGCTGCGCCGCACCGCCCAGCAGTGTTCGGTGTGTCAGGTTTGGTTTTTTCCTCTTCGTCGTCGCTACATGGTGTTACGATTACGTCAATATTCCGCTCTATGAGTCGCTTATAGCCCATATGAATTCTTTACTGGTGTCCAATCAAATAACACGTGGACGAGAACACTTCTATCGCCGCTGCTAAAACGACTGTTACATAGTAAAACAACGTAGAAACTGCAGACTTTACTTTTAATGCTTTTACTGTAAAAGTGAGCAGATTCTTAGTTGTTGTTGTTGTTGTTGTTTTCAGCAAGTTGCCCTTCACTGAATGTCTGTTAAATTTCAACAGAGACCATAGAGGTTTACGTCTGTTATGCCAAGTGAAGGAAACTGTTGAACGTGTTGTTACGCTGCTTTAGGAACGAACAGGAAAGAAATGAAGTAGAAAGAGAATTTAGCATGCATATAAACCATCAAACAAGAATCTGGTAAAAATAACAAAGGAGTTAGAACAAGAATATAGATAACATAACACACAGCTACACTGCGACGACTTCACACTCCAGAACAGAAGGTGGAGGTGGGCACTGAAGATGCTGATATGTAACCCAGGTAAGCTGTTTCCTGTGGCAGATCCTCCATTTTGGAGAAATTTCCATCAGGTGAGGTTTTTTTGTGGTTAAATTAAGTTAATTTGTTGGTCTGAATTAATTAATTTGTTGACCTGACAACAATCAGCAAATGAATGTCTATGCAGTTGTGTTAAAATTACTGATATACTGAGTTTATCTTCTAACGATATATATATTCTATAAACTTTATATCTGATTTTTTATACAAATGATGTTATATTTTGTGTGACTGTTATGTCTTGTGTGGTCTAGTGTCCTTGTTACAAACCTAATGGTATTGTTTCCTTGTTGCTGGCTGGTGTTTCTGTGTCCTTGTCGTAGGACTGGTGGTCTGGTGTGCTTGTCATAGACCCAATAGTCTGGTGTCCTTGTTACAGGACTGTTGCAAGGCTAGTGGTCTGGTGTCCTTGTTGAAAAAACTGTATGGAATTTTTTTCTTGTTGCAGGCCTTGTAGCTTGGTGTTTGTCACTGGACTGGTGGTCAGGTGTTGTTGTCACTGGATAGGTGGTCTGGTTTCTTCGTAGCAGAACTGGTGGTCTTGTGTCCTTGTTAAAACCTAATAGTATTGTTTCCTTGTTCTGTGTCCTTGTCATGGGACTGTTGGTCAGGTGTTCTGGGCACTGAATAAGTGGTCTGGTATCCTGTTGCAGAACTGATGGTCTGGTGTCCTGGTCATAGACCCAATAGTCTGGTGTCCTTATTACAGGACTGACAGTTAGGAGGTTTTGTTGCAAAGCTGGTGGTCTAGTGTCTTTGTTACAAAACAAGTGGTATTATTCATTGTAGTCTGGTGTCCTTGGTACAGGACAGTTGCAAGGCTAGTGGTGTAGTGTCTTGTCACAAACCTAGTGGTATATTTTGTGTTGTTGTAGGCTTTGTATTTTGGTGTCCTTGTCGCAGGACTGGTAGACAGGTGTTCTTGTCACTGGATAGGTGGTCTGGTTTTTTTTGTTTTTGGTTTTTTTTTTTTTTTTGGGGGGGGGGGGGGGGGGGTTTTGTAGCAGGCCTGGTGGATTTGTTGCAGGCCAGATAGTCTTGCATCCTTGTTGCATGCTTGGTGGTCTGGTGTTTATGCTACAGAAGTGGTGATCTGGTGTCCTTGTTGTAGGCCTGGTGGTCTGATGTCTGTGTTGTAGTTGTGATGGTCTGTAGTGCAGACATGTAAGTCTGCTGTTTGTGTAGCAGAACCGGTGACCTCATAGGTACTGTGATTCCATTTGGCAACAGAAAATGTAAACTTTATTTGCTCCTTAACGATTGCAAGATATAAAATCTGTCCAATTTAGACATTTGTCTTATTGTCCTTTATTAAATTGGAACGTTTCCTAAAATAAGTTTGTTCTGCAACCTTCGTGAAGTGAGCGAGTGAGGACTGATCTGACTTTGCGCAATTCTGCTTCCACTTTTAATGTGTTTTACAGTCCTTTCACGTGACACACACACACACACACACACACACACACTTGCTATTTTACGACTGCTTGTCATTAAGTGTGTTTGGATTCGATCCAACAAAAAGGCGTGGATGAATTTAACCGTGGGAAAAGTTTCATACGTTTTCGTTCATCATTTTGACCAAATCACTCAGTTTTTCTGTCCTGTCTTTGTCTCAGTTTCCATCTTTCATGTATTTCCCCTTTTTTCCTTTTTATGTGGATTTAACGAATGGGGGAAATGTGTCACACAGATGAGGGCCTCACACACACACACACACACACACACACACAGACATTCTGGTTAGAGGAATCTTTCCCATGTTGAACAGAGCTGTACCATATGTAAGCCTCGGAATCTTCTGTAGGAAGTTTTGCAAACACCGTCGCACAACACACACACACACACACACACACACATCCCAAATAGTTGTTCGTCTGTGTTGGACAAATGCAAACCATATGTGACCAGTATCATCTTTTGCCACTGATCAATCACAAACACACACTTATTTTAGACATGCTTGTGATTGGACGTGTCGGGACGTCTGGGCTGTGATCCTATAAACCACCTGTAGGTACTCTGTGCACCAGGCACGGAAAGGTTAAAGGTCAGTCATGTTACGCTGCTGGACATGTGGGAGTGGTAGCTCTGGGGTTAAGGTGTTAATTAGAAAATTGTGAGTTTAAGTCCCAAGACCACCAAACTGCCACTTTTGGGGCCCTTGAGCAAGGCCCCTAACCCTAAACTACTCAGTTGTGTAAATGTAAATTGCTCTGAATAAGGGCTTTTGCCAAATTTACCAGTGATTTAGTTATACACTGATGATTATCTTTGGTGTGTGTGTGTGTGTGTGTGTGTGTGTGTGTGTTATGTGGGACATCTGGTTAGGAGTGAGTGAGTCTCTCACAGGGCATTCCTTTGGAAAGTTTTTAAAGCTGCTCTCTGGGGTTAGATGCTGCCTTAGTCTTAATCCATTGTCATCATAAAAAAAGACTGTGTGTGTGTGTGTGTGTGTGTGTGAGCTTTTAACTACATCCCTCTTTTTAAGAGAATGCCATTTACACTTCTGAAAGTTAATAATGAATGTTATATAAACACACACACACACACACACACACACCTTCTAACACTTTTATTTTTAAAATAATTCAGTTAATAAATTCTGTGATTAATATTTATTATTTACAAGATGATGTGTATCATAAGTGTCCAATCTCTGTCCTGGAGGGACGGAGTGTCCTGCAGAGTTTAGCTCCAACTTGCCGCAACACACCTACCTGTAAGTTTCAGGTCTACCTAGCAAGATCTGGATTAGTGGGTTCAGGTGTGTTTGATTAGGGGTGGAGCTAAACTCTGCAGGACACCCCGTCCCCCCAGGACAGAGATTGGACACCGCTGATATCGAGTATTTTTAACAATGTTTCTATAACTTACTGTGTGTGAAGCCGGATTTACACGATTTTGGTAAAACATTCCTATAATCCTACGTTAAAGTCTGTTATAAATTTGTCGGAGTGTCAGAGACGCTGTCCTACGACGGTTATCAAACCGAGAGCCAATAGGAGCGCACCGAACCTGATGACGCAATTAGCATGACAACTTCAAAAACCACCTTGTGAAATTCTCTAAACGAGTCCAATGAGCAAAATTATTCATTCATTTATTCATCCATTCATTCGTTCGTTTAATCATTCATTCGTTCGTTTATTCATTCATTCATTTATTCATCCATTCATTCGTTCGTTTAATCATTCATTCGTTCGTTTATTCATTCATTCATTTCATTCATTTATTCATTTTATTCATTCATTCGTTTATTCATCCATTTATTCATTCATTTCATTCATCATTATTCATTCATTCATTCATTCATTTATTCATTCACCAGTTCATTTATTCATCCATTCATTCATTCATTCATTCATTCATTTCGTTCATTCCATTCATTTTCATTCATTCATTCGTTTATTTTTTATACCTGCTTATTCCCTAATTCGTCAGGATCGTCATATATAATTGCGTAAGTGACTGTGTGGGGCAATTGGTGGCTCATGGTTAAGGTGTTGAACTACCAACCTGAAGATTGTGGGTTTGATTCCCAGCTCCACCCTGACCCTTAACCCTCAGTCGCTCTGGATAAGGTGAGCGTTTATTTTAAGCAGCTCGGTGGTTTGGTGGTTAGCGCTGTTGTCTTACAGTAGGAAGGTCCCGGGTTCGATTCCCCTGCAGGGGTCTTTCTGTGTGGAGTGTGTATGTTCTCCCTGTGTGTTTTCTCCGGTTTCCTTTATAAAAATCGGACTGATGTGTGTATTTTGCTCCACTGTGTGATGATCGACTGAAAGAACAGATTCATTAGACCCGCGTGCTGTGCTGTTGCGGCGCTAAACTCTGGTTTAAGCTCGTGTGTTAAACCGTCAGCGTTTCATTAAATAAAGGCGCCAAAAGTTAAAACACCTGGTACGGGTTCCTGCGCATGCGCTTTGTCGTGCGTCACGCCACGCGCGCGACACTCGGAATGCAACAGGGGAGAATGTTTTGCGGCTGCACCCGCATTGCAACACCAAGTGCGCGCGCTTTTTCGCTCTCTCTCTACCTCTTTCTCTCTGCCCCCCCCATGTATGAGTGTACCCCCGCATCCGCTTTCAATCCACCCACGTGCCTGCTAACACCTCTGTGTGTCGGTGATGATGTGGACTCGCTCGAGCTCTTCAGGTTGTTCATTAAGTTCAGATCATCACTTCAAAAAGCAGCCCATCAGCACAGGTAAGCGCGCGCGACAGAGTAAGAAAAACAAACCGGTGCAATTTTGGGGTACCGGATCGCGCACGTGACTCAGACCGGGGTTTCCCGCGTGTCGGTTCAGCGTTCAGAGATTAAATCTGGAGATTTTAGCGGAAATGAATGTGGAAATTAATTAAATTAAATATTTTATTCTGTTGAATATGATGAATTTTTTTTTTTTTGGGATTCATGTTAATTTTTGCGTCACTTCTTTTTTTTTATGGCAATGAGCTCGCGCGCTTTCCTGCAATTTCAATCACAGGTAAGCACACCTGCGGCCGGTGGACACCCCCCCCCCATGTGATCATGGTTATTTAAAGAAATAATAACCCAATAATAAGAGTAAACGTTTATTAATTTCCGCTCATGATTAAACTAAAGATCATTTTATTTTATCTGCATTTAATTGTGTGAAATTATTATGATGTAATGGGTGATAACTTTTTAGGTCATAATTTATAAACAGACCAGAGACAATACACGGGTTAATGTGGTGTGTGTGTGTGTGTGTTCAGGGTTAATGTTGGCTTTAAGTGGGAAAGTGGTAGCGCAAGTGGTTAGTGGTTTAGACTACCAACTTGAAGATCTGGGTTCGATTCCCAGCACCACCATTTTCCCACTGTTGGGCCCCTGAGTGAGGCCCTTAACCCCCAATTGCTCAGTTGTATAACAGGTAATAATGTAAGTCGCTCTGGATTAAAAACGTCTGCCAAATGCTGTAAATGTAAAGTCTGTATTGGAGATGCTGTGTGTGTGTGTGTGTGTGTGTTTATTTACAGTATGATGATTTACAGAGCTGAGACCCCCTACAAACCCCACGCTAATGTCAAAAACAAGATAAAGGAAAAAGATCAAATAACCAGAAAAAGATCATGAACAGTAATAGGAAGAAAATCTCTAAACACGTCCACTGTGTTGGCATGTTGTTGTCACTAGAGGGCGCCGTTGCATTTCCTGCATTTTACCATTCATGGCTTTGATTGAAATACTGGCTGTGATACAAGTGCGATCAGTTTAAAGTGTTTTAATTTAGAAACTGAGACAAATTGTGACATTAGTACCAACTGTAAATTGGGGGGGGGGGGGGGGGGGGGTTTACCGGCAATATCTTTCAACATAAAGTAGAAGAGAGAGGAAAGGTATAGGAAGAGTTTATGGGACAAGAGATGAGTCCTAGACCCCAACAGAGAGGTCAAAGAGGTGGGCATGGGTACCAAGAGAGGTCGGAGAGGTGGGCATGGGTACCAAGAGAGGTCGGAGAGGTGGGCATGTGCATGAACAGAGAGGACAGAGAGGTGGTGGGCATGGGCATGAACAGAGAGGACAGAGAGGTGGGCATGGGTACCAACAGAAAGGACTGAGAGGTGGGCATGGGTACCAAGAGAGGGCAGAGAGGTGGGCATGGATACAAGGACAGGGCAGAAAGGTGGGCATGGGTACCAACAGAGAGCTCAGAGTGGTGAGTACAGACCACCACCCTGACACTGATGTTAAAGAGGTGGAGGTAGATACACTTTGGTTTTATTTTAGGTTAGAAGATTTACCCCTTAAAATTATTACCCAGCAATTTTTGGCCAAGTGTGACTTGAGTTCAGCTTTGGATATTTTGTCATTCAGATTCACATTCGGCCTGCAGGATTCCTCGGGCGTCGTTCCGATGAAATATTTAAGTGACAGCTGCTTTTATTCAGCATGTCCTTTCCAGAGTTTATAGTCACTCAGAAGTGCTTTCTGAAAAATGCCCAGCAGATATCAGCGCTGGCAATGTACCTGCAGCTGTTGGTGATAGCCAGGTGAAGTGTATAAATGTAAACAGCACTGACGCTCAGATCGAGCCCTGAGGATGATCGCTTCTCAGACCTTTCCATCAAATAATCACATAATCACACCTGCATCGAGTTCAGCCAATCAGTCAACCATCCTTTTTTTGGAAACCATTTTTTTTGGTGTGTCTCGTCGTGTTGAGATTTGTTCAATCTGCTTCAGTGTGTTCGTTTCTGGGAGTTCAAGGAGATTCGGCAGCAAATTTAAGTACTATCAGCAGGGGATTAGTTTTATCTTAGGACCTCTTGGGATTTAGAAATCTGCATTTCTTCTTCTTGTGGCACGGGATAACCGAACACTTCAACACACCCTCGTTCTTTACACACAGGAAATACCTGACCCCGCCAAAACCCTGGCCAGATCCCAGAGATGCCAATTCACATGGAACCAATGTGATCACAGGACCCTGGTGGCGTCTGAGACAATATGGTAGTCCATTTATGGAAAAATTCTTACTTTGCAAATTACAGACAGCCTCTGCAATTATTACAAACGACCCTCGGTCCCAAGGTAACACTAATCCTGTGCGATTAGGAGTTTAGCCTCCCTCTTACTCCTATAATAACCTTTAGACTTCTAGAAAAGCTTTTACTCGATTGGGTCATGTGACTGTGTGGATTTGATCATTCAGTTCCAATAGTATTAATGAGATCAGACACTAATGTTGAGGTTCAGTCGGGGTTCCAGTTCATCCCAAAGGTGTTCA
Source organism: Bagarius yarrelli (assembly GCA_005784505.1). Lineage (NCBI taxonomy): Eukaryota > Metazoa > Chordata > Actinopteri > Siluriformes > Sisoridae > Bagarius > Bagarius yarrelli. The sequence goes on from VCAZ01000018.1 coordinate 290,094, forward strand.
GTTTAAAGGGGTGGAGTCAGAATCAGGACTCTGTACAGGACATGAGAGTTCTTCTCCTCCAATCAGAACACAGCATGTCTTCGTGGAGATCAGGAGACTAGTGCACGGGGACATTGTCATGCTGGGACATGCTGGAGTTTGAGTCTCGCAGTTCCACTGACTGGCACCAGAATAAAATTTGTCACTGGTAGTTGAGTTGTTGGACTGTTAATTGGAAGTTGTGGGTACGATTCCCAGCACCACTAATTTACCACTGTGGGCCCCTGAGTGAGGCCCTTAACACCTAATTGTCTCAGCTGTATAAAAGAGATGAATGTAATTCGCTCTGGATCAAAACGTCTGCTAAATGTTGTTAAGGTGAAAGTCTCACCCCACCATAAGCACATTAAATGCATTAGAAACCACTTTATTGTTTTATAAATAATATTTTAAATAAAATAAAATTATATAAATATCGTAAATAGATGGAAAAAATACTGGTTGAAGTTCAGCCTCCACCTTCAGTAAGCCTGACGAAACAGGTGTGTTTTCTCTCTCACCTCCTTTTCTTTCAGCAGGATGGTCTAATTCTGGGTCATTAGTTATGTGGCCTCCAGTATGTCTTTGTATACACACACACACACACACACACACACACACACACACACACACACACACCAAAATATTTAGAGCATAAAGAATCATAACTACAAACCCTAAGAACATCTCCAACCACCCTGAGGGAGAAAAAGTCCCACATGTTGTTGTGTCAATAAACCGAATAGTTTCCAATTAACCTGCATGACAAAGTCTAAAAGATTAAAAGATTCGATTTGATGTTTAATTACTTTATTTGTTATACAGGCTAAAGAATTTCGACCAGAATTTCAGTCATTCATTAATGAGGGTTGGGTTTTTTTTTGCTAATTATAATTCGCTAACGTTCTTATTTGCTTTATTTACTTCGCTTCAACTGACACACTAATTATAGCGTGTGTGTGATGACTGTAAAATGATTGTAGCTTTAAATAGTGCCATAAAAGGATATCCTGATATTCTATACTTTCAGTTCAGTACTTTATAACATGTACGTTATGTATTTACAGGCATTGTTATGCAAAGGTTTATTTATTAAATTATAAGCAGATCCTCGTTTTTCTTAAGAAGAACCGATAAGGCACTGGGGCAGTGGCGGCTCTGAGGTGTTGATCTGAAGACCTGGGTTCAAGACCCGCCACCGCCCCACCACAGGTCCTTGAGCGAGACCCTTAACCCTTCCTGCTCCAGGTGGCACTGTATCATAGCTGACCCGCCGCTCCGACCCCCAACTTACCAAAATGGGATATGGAAAAAAAACGTTCACTCTGCTGTAAAAAGTCTACGTGACGAAATAAAGGCATTCTTTACACTTTGACGACAGCCATGAATAGAAAGGAAGAATTTAAAACATGGACCTCCTCAAATGCATTATACAACAGGGGTGCCAGCTTAGCAGAAATTCAACCTCCTCGAGGTCTGGATAGACAGCAGAACCTGACCCTTTCACAGACTTCAATCTCTTGATCACACTTTCTATCTCAAAAACTGTTTCTACAGCAGATTTATGGGAATTCCAGAGGGATGGAAAGTCTAAGTTACTAACTCTAACCCTGTATTCGCTTCGTGTCCTTCATCTCAGAGCTGTAAAGAGTTTTATAAAACTCACCATTGATACCCTGTAGATCAGTAATGATGTTGCAACACCTTTTCTGATTGCCGCTATAAAACCGACTGTAGCAGACTGTTCAAGTTGAAAGGACAAAAACCTGCCGGTTCGCAATTCTAAGGATTCGTTTGTCTCAATAAAGAAATCAACTTATGCATCTACGGAATTTTATAAAATAGTCTTGAATTAAAACACACCCTACGTTAGAAGGTTATATTACCTGGGCAACTTACGTAGCTTCCTGTCCAGAAGCAAATAATCAATCCTGGAATACTTTTGATGAACGAATGGAACCGTGCTTAGATGATGGATACTTAAACACTCATTAAAACACTCAATTTGATTGATAGAGGCGTAAGCGGCAAGGAACCAAACCTCCATCGGTGACAGAATGGAGAAAAAAACTTTGGGAGAAACCAGGTTCTGTCGGGGGGTCAGTTCTCCTCTGACCAGATAAACCAGTAGGTTCTTCCATACTGCAGTAAAGATTCTGTGGTCTTGTCCGTATGGCCGTCTAAAAGAACAAGAGATCACTGAGAAACCTCCTACCATGTGTCTGGAGAAAAGAGTTAATGCACGTACTAGAGTTAGAGCGAGATCAGTCCAGAACCGGTGTAGAACACAATTAAAGTAACCTTCCAAGATTAGATTCTATGTGTTAAAACGAGGCAAGAGTGAAAAAAGTCACTGATGAATTGTATGTTGTCTCAAGGACCACAGGCATTTTTATCCATCACAGTTGCTTCCTTAAACCAGCAGCTCCTCTGATTCTGTTATTAAAGTTAGAAGAACATATTTGTGTAAAGCCGCCGCTGTGAGGTTTCGGATGCTCCTTGCTCAATAATATATCCGATTTCAGCTTAAGATGTGTGATGACTTGGTTTTGTTCTGATTCAGCACAGGACGAGGCTTGTCTCTGCACCATCTACTGTATGTTACTGAAGGCCATCACAAGAACGTGCGATGTGTGTGTGTGTGGGGGGGGGTAACATACATGTTACAACAAAACAGCTAATCCGACTCTTAAATATTTGACGATGTGAGCCGTCTCTTGGAAAACATATTTTCAGGCTCTTAAAGTTATTAAATTGCACTGCTGCCCCACAGTTGACACACTGAACGTCCAAAAACCCCAATAATGAACAAATTACTCAAGTGCTGACAGAAATCTTGGAGCTAAGTATCGTAAGTAACGTAACAAAACCAGTACACAGATTAACTTAAAATTCGATTTAAGAATTATACATAATGTGATCTTAAATTTTACATTATATAATCACTGTCTTGCTGTCCGACCAATCAGAACCCTCTTAAAGAAGGGAAGTAAAGTTCTTGCCTTCTGAAAAGCTGCCCGCTGTTGCCTCACTGTCTGGGGCTTGTGGTAGTTATTTTTTCTTTAAGACGTCCTCGCTTCCGCAAAAATAATGGCATCTCAACATAAAGGTTCACTGCGGTTCATTGGCATTAGTTAGCCTACTGCGAAGGGCACGATGGGCCTAACATAGACCCAACCGTTGGAACCAAAATGATACCTTTTTGTACCTTTTAGACTAAAGGACAGTTTTCCACTGATCTGATATTCATTCCTTTGAGAAGCGTTTCTGTGAGCTGTAGTCGGGGATGCTGGTAGCAGCCGTTGACTGAGGATGATGATGCTAATCGGCAGCTATGGGTTTTCCTTTCCTGGGATGGTCTTCATAAGAACTGGACTGCACTTGGATACATTTCATTTTATTGGATTGACTGACCTCTGTGTCCTAATGGTGGGCTGCTTTTAATCTTTATTTATTCAGTGTTTCTTGGCCTACAGTAATGTTTTTGTACCGTTGAACCGTAAGGACTAGACTAGCAGGATCAAACACACCCCATAAGGCAAAAATGAATGTTTTTTTTTCAAGTACTTTACACTTTTTACACTCTGTAAGGACAGGCTAGTATATCCTAAAATTGTTTAGTTCAAAATTGTTGTACTGTTTGCGTAACATTCCAACATTCGTCTGTTATAATCTTTATATTAAGAAACAAATATATTATATTTGTATTATTAGTGTACAATTCATATTCATCGATAATAAACTGTAGATTTGTCACAATTAATATTAACTATTAAAACAATTACATAACACAATTGTTAATATTTACCAAAACGAAGTTTGTTACATTTTTGTTGGTGTAACTCGGATATCTGGAATGTTCATTAAAGGGAAGAAAAACTGGTGTTCAGCATGAAATAAAGTGCAACATGTTCTAGGTTTAATCATGTTGAGTCTCCGTCAGATCTGTGCAGTCGTAATTATATGGCCTGGAGAAACCGACGCCATCCAGGAGGAATACACGCCGTCGCTCTGACAAGTTCTGTCAGGCTCACCTTGTAAATTTTGTAACCTCAATCGCTGAACCGAACAGAACGATTTGTTCCAATATATGAATCCGAATAAAATCTTACCACATACCAGCGTGTTAACGTCGAAATGTTCGCTAGTACAGGTTACCATAGCTACCGAAAAGCCAGAACTTTATAGTAATTCCTAGATTAACATCAAACCCATTCATCCCCGAGTGATTTATTTCTCTAATTTCACATCGAGAAAACAGTGGATATGATTTTTTTATTAGTTGGAATAATTAACTATTTATATTAATCATCTTCTTCTCCTTTCGGCTGTTCCCTTTTAGAGGAACCGCATCATCTGTCTCCATCTAACCCTATTCTCTACATCCTCTTCACTCACATCCACTAACTTCATGTCTTTCTCCTCTCCTTCTTTGAACAACAGTAGCCCAATTTCCACCGGTACCCTGTAGGTGAACGGTGGCCGGTGGCGGTCGTTGTTAACTCCGGGCCTCGACCGATCCGGTATGCCCTTCCTGACACAAACCCTGTCTATTTATCCAGGCTTGGGACTGACACCGAAGCCACTGGCTCGTGACCCCTGTGGCTAGATTATCTATTAATAATAATGTTAAATGTAAATAAATCATTTCCTTTAGTTTACTTCCATCATTCTGTCTCGTCATGTTACTAAAAAAAGCTCAACATGTAAACTAAAGCGGGGAAAATGTTATCCAACAAATACTTTGGAGGTACAAAGGTAGCCTGTTGTCTAATCTTCAGTATGTGTTGGTGACATTACAGAGTTTATACCAAGCTCCGCAGGCTAATCTGGGCTTATAGTATCTTTATTTACCGAAAAAGAAGTTGCCCCATGATACACCCCTGTCTTTTAACGCAATTTTTAGGGAAAAACTATGAATAAATATCAAGCACAAAATTACACTGAAATTCAGAGCCTGTGTTTACTGAAACTACAGGAAGTTTATCTCTGTCGTTGAGTTTATCCTTACACAGGTCAAAGGTCATAGAGGTTTGAGCAAGGTCATAATTGCATCAAGGTCACAACTGAAGAACGCTAAACACATGAAAACTACAACTTTCCTTTCATCACATCATGTTTGCATAGGTCTAAGCGCAGTAATGCAGCTCAGCCACTGCAGTGCTTCAGCTACAATTCCGCTAATGTGCTAATGTCCTTAAATTTGTTTAAAATCTAATTTTTTGTAAATCCTTTATTTAATATAGTTTAATGCACAGTAGAATGCGATCGTTTGCATACCCCAGCCCAGACAGTTAGGGTCAGAGCACAGGATCATCCATGATGCGATATTTGCCCCCGAGGTACCAGTGACCAGTTTCCTGCCCCTTTCCGCTAGCAATCTGCACTGGGCTGCCACTGAACATTAAAATGTGATTGGCTGATGATTCTGTCACTAAAATTTGTTGCAAATTAGCTGTAACATCTTCCAAAAAAAGGCTAACCCTTATCGTCAGTGCTGCCGCGGACATTTTTATGATTGAGATTAATATTGAGTTTAACCCTTAAAACTATTATTACATAATAATTCATTTCACACAGAATTTATATTTTCAGTATCGTCTCGTCAGGACTAACACGAAGGTTTACAAGCGAAACGTTCCATCGGCAGGTTTTTTTTCAGTACAAATGTTCCTCAGGCAACGTGAGGACCTGAAACCCTTTTTTGGTCCCTAGAAAAGGTAAATATATTTGCACAAACACACACGGACATATGGGTGGAGTGTATCTTTGTGTTGACATGTCTTAGACCTTCAGTCTGTCCTCCTTTTACAATTTACTGTAATTATTAACTGCTACACCTCAAGCTATTAAACTCAGTGTGTGTGTGTGTGTGTTTGAGCAATTTTCTTAAAATTAGAGGGTAGAATTATACTGGAAAATGAAAGAGTATACACACACACACACACACACACACACACACACACCCCTATGTACATAAACTTTTTTTTCATGCAGATCTTTGCTAATAGTTGTGGTAATATCAGTTTTATATTATATCGTTATAAGATGTCGCTATAAATTGGAGGCCTTTTAGAAGTTTATAAATCAGAAGACTGTAATAAAATTGTGTAACACATTAACAATCCAGAATAAAGTAATAAAATTTGCTGTTGTATAAATGACATTTTTCGACGTATGTCCAGTACTAAGAGTTGAACAGGACTAAAGACACACCGTACAGAATATGTCCTTAATCATTAGTGTATCATTTCAAAAAAAGGTTTAATTCATCTGTCTGTACTGAACATTAATAAAGCAACACAAAACAAATGATTAAAGCGATTTTATTGAAAATTAACAATAACTGAACTGAACCGAGTGTTTATTCTAGTGAGGTAACTATAATATTGAGCAACACATCATTAAATTTTTTCGTTATTAATACTTAAATAAATAATGAATAAATTAGGCTAAACATTGAATAAAATAATACATTATTTTATTACTGCTAAATTGTGTAGATCTACATTCTTGTCCCTGGTGTCTTTGGACAGCTCTTTGGTCTTGGACATGGTGGAGAGTTTGAAATCCGATAGACTGATTGCTGCTGTGGACAGGTGTCTTTTATACAGGTAACGAGCTGAGATTAGGAGATTAGGAGAGTCAGCAGGGGATCAGATCCCCGTCACGTGGAGACAGACATTTTTAAAACCTTTTAGCTTCACCTTAACACCGTGTGTGTGTGTGTGTGTGTGTGTGTGTGTGATAAACACCACTGTGAGTAAAATCCACCAACCACAACCTCGATCCCGAACCTACCCAAAGGACATCATCGTCTCACCGGCGGGCGGGTTATAAACCCTCAGTGATCACAGTTAATGATTGAATGACGGTAAGATGTGAAATGTCGCTTCTGTAAATACATAAAGAGCAATAAAGCTTTAAATAAGTTATCTTTTACCCTGCTAAACTGCGCTGACCTTTACAAGGTGTCCGTCCGTCCGTCTGTCCAGCAGACGTCCCTGTATAAACATGAATCGATTATTTATTAGCTAGAGGAATCGGATTGATCCGCACTAGCAGAACCTCTGTAGCATTGCAAAAAGTGTTTATCGGTGTCTTCCTGGTTTCCAGCGGTGGACATGTTCTAACATTTTACTTGTTTTGTCCCCTCAGGAACCTGCAAGTGTGTGTAATATACTAAAGAAACTATCACACACTTTATGCAGTCACACCTCACACCTCACCCCAGACGCCCCATTCCATTCACACTCTTCCAGTCGACGGCTTTATCTAATCTGATTGGGTGTTTACATGCGCCGACTCTTACGGAGACATGCGTACAGCTCATCTGTCTCTCCGATTAGTCTCGCTAGCTTTACTTGCTAGTCGCTAGTTGTGGTTATTGTGCTGCTCTTAAATAAGCAACAGTGTGAGTATGTGCTGTCGCTGGAAACTTTTAGGAGACGATCGGCGCAAAGAGCATCAATTTCAAACATCTGGCAGACGTCCTGATTCAAAGCGGCTTACGTTAACCTCCCTTATACAACTGAGCAAATGGGAGTTCAGGGCCTTAATCAGGGGCCCGACAGCGATGCATGGAATGCTGGGTGAATGTTCACTCACTGACTGACTGACTGTCTGACTCACCAACTGACTGTCTGACTCACCGACTCACCGACTGACTGATTCCTGACTGACCTGTCTGACTTCCCGATCACCGATTGACTGACTGGCTCACCATCTGGCTGTCTGACTCACTGACCGACTGACTGACTCACCGACCGGCTGTCTGACTCACCGACCGACTGTCTGACTCACCGACCGACTGACTGGCTCACCATCTGGCTGTCTGACTCACCGACCGGCTGTCTGACTCACTGACCGACTGACTGTCTGACTTACTGACCGTCTGACTCGCTGACCGACTGGCTGTCGACTCACTTACCGACTGACACACAAGCTCACACACTCACTCACTGACACACTCTCTCACTCTCACTCATGACACACTCACTCACTCTCACTCTCACTCTCACTCACTCACACACACACACAACAACACACAACACACACACACACACACACCACACACACACCCCACACACACACACACACACACACACACACACACACACACACACACACACTGAAGTTAAACCCAACAACCTCCATTGAGCCCAAACCGGATTCCGGAGCACGCGGATTTGCCTGCGCTACATAAAAACTTTGGACTGTACCATTGTCGCGGCAGTGTGGGGGTGGAGGGAGAACGAGAAGGAGCCTTTGGCGTCGTCCAAAAACACCGCCGCGTTACAAAAACATGGCCCATTAGTGCACGCGGCTGAAGTGGTTCACTCCTGTGTCACACTTTGTAGTGCGGTTTTGTGCGATTTTAGACCGAACCGCCGATTTCCGCCGTGGTCCCGCCTCGGCTCGCGGGGGGAAACGGGACTATTTGCGGAATATAAAAGATGAACAAACTCCAGTTTGCGTTATGCAACCGTTGCTCTGCGTTGAGCGCCGCCGCGTGACCCGCACGCCGACTCTATGGCACGGTTTCCCGCATAAATTCTCGGTGTCCGTGCTCAGCGCGAGCCCCGCCGTCTGTCCTGTTGGACTTCACTTCGTGTCCCGAACTTTGTTGTGTGTGTGCGCGTGCGCGCGCGCGTGTCTCAGTCTCTGCCGTTTACCTTCTCCTGTACCGGTTTGCGCGAGCGTCTGCACACAGCCATGTCCGGGGAGAGCACGGATCAGCGCGCGCTGCAGTACGAGCAGACTTTGGTGAGTTCGCGGTAAAGTTACCGCACGTGTGTTCAGTTTGTTTGTGTTTATTGTATTTTGTTTGCGGCGCGTGAGTTATTAGTCCAGCTGCGGACTTTAGACGGGACTGAAATTAAAGTGTGTATCAGAGTTCCGAGATTTACTGTTTAACACCTCTTTCTCTCTTTTATTTACTCTTTTATTCTTTCACTCTTTAATGGTCAGTTTTTTTCTTTCCTGTTATTATTATTATTATTATTATTGTATTATATTATTATTTATTATTAATATATTATTATTAATATTAATATCTATATATTTTTATTTTATTATTATTATTATAATTATTATATTATTATATTATTTTATTATTATTAGTTTATTATTATTGATTTATTATTTATTATATTATTGTATATTATTATTGTTGTATCTATTATTTAATATTATTATTATTATTATTATTATTATATATTATTATTATTTTATTATATTATTACTGTTATTTTTAATAGTCAGTACTTTATATTATTGCTCTATTCTTTTATTTCCTTTTCCTATTTTAGTTGCATATTTCAACTCACCTCTTTATTTTATCACTCTAAATTACTGACTCCAGACCCTGACTTCAGGCTACTGACTCCATACACTGGGACTCCAGACCCCTAACCTACCTAAATTGACCCCTGCCCTATGACTCCAGACCTCTGACTCAAATCCTCTGATCTTAAACTAAACTATGCATTTTAAACCCTGGACACTAAACTACTGACTCCAGACCCCTGACACTAAACTACTGACTCCAGACCCCTGACACTAAACTACTGACTCCAGATTCCCATGGAACACTAAAGTAGTAAAATACTTTCACTGTGCTACTGAGTTAAAGTTTTTTCTTCTTCAACAAGTAGAAACACAAAATTCTATTTTATTTTTGTTAAACTTCAAACAATAAACAATGAAACACATCAGCTTTTTACTTTATATCTGTGGAACAGGACGTGTGTGTGTGTGTGTGTGTGTGTGTGTAGTTTTATTGTGTCCTGGTTTTCCATGCATTAGCTATAGTTTTAAAGGTGTGTGTGTGTGTGTGTGTGTGTGTGTGTGTGTGAACGTGAGCGAACCAGCCTTTGTGTTTGTCTAGTTAGCGATGACAGTCCTCATTTCTGTGCTGGAGATTCAGCCGCTATGGGACAAGCTGTCCCCGACTCTCTCTCTCACACACACACACACACACACACACTGCGTCTTTGTCTTGCAGCTGGAGTGAGTGAGTGTATGAGAGCGAGCGCTGAAAGGATCCACAGTTTGTCAGTGATGCTTTTCGAGCGCCGCAGCCTCCCACAGATTCTCATGCGGAGCTGACAACAGTTTTTCTGCAGCAATGCATCATGGGTAGGATTGTCCTCAAACAGCGACGCTTCCAAACGGATAGCGTGTCTTTATCATTTATCACGGATTCCTAATTAAACGTTGTTGAATTTAACCACCGTGTCCTCTCCAGTAACCCGGCTGCGCTCGTGCGCCGGACTCTGATTGGTCGGATGGTGTGCGGTTGTTTTACTGTGTAACGACGCAGAAGCATTTAAATACATTGTGTAACTTTAATCACTAGATTCATTGTCACTTATCCAAGCACCACCTCATGGAAGCGGCGATGCAAAGTGTGTGTGTGTGTGTGTGTGTGTTTTTCTTTATTACGTTCTAATTGATGCTTGTGTATAAATCCCATCACTCACAGGCCACCATTTTCACAGGCTTTCTTCCACTTAAACAGGGTCTAATGAAACGAATTTTATTGTGTGTGTGTGTGTGTGTGTGTTTTTCTTTATTACGTTCTAATTGATGCTTGTGGAAGAAAGCCTGTGAAAATGGTGGCCTGTGAGTGAGTGATGGGATTTATACACACCGCTTAAACAGGGTCTAATGAAACGAATTTTATTGTGTGTGTGTGTGTGTGTGTGTGTGTGTGTGGAGAGGGATCCGTTTGTCTCACTACTTTCAAAGTAATAGCTTGTAATGGCTCATTTGCCTGTCGTGTGTGTGTGTGTGTGTGTGTGTGTGTGTATGTTACATTGGCCTCATTTTCATGTTTATTTGTTTGCTCATCCCGACTGAGATCATTCCGGTTGAAACATTCCGGTTTTCCGAACATTCCGAAAGGATTTCACTAAGATGAGCTGTATCGCTTAACTGCGCTGATTATGAGCATCGTGTTGCTCTTAAAGGTGCAGTGGGACGTTTCGGAAAATGCTAACTGTAGCCATAAACATGAAAATAAAGGATGGGATAATTCCCAATCTGGCAACCCTCCCAATCTCCCGTGTCTCCCATCCTGTATCTCCCATCCTGTATCTCCCATCCCGTGTCTCCCATCCCGTATTGTCTCCCATCCGTGTCTCCCATCCCGTGTCTCCCATCCTGTATCTCCCATCCTGTATCTCCCATCCCGTGTCTCCCATCCCGTGTCCTGTCTGTGCGAAGAGAGTCACGCAAACAAGCATGTTGACAGACGTGCAGAAAATCCTATCATAATATTCGGACCGAATGTTTTGATTGGACGTTTGGAAGCTTATTTAGTCTCACACATTCCACAGAAAAACATATAAAAACATCTAAACCGATTAAATAATGAGTGATATCAAAATGTGGAAAGACTTTTAACCATTTATTCATTCATCTTCTGTAGCCGCTTATTCCCTAATTCGGGGTCAGGGTTAGGGTCTGGAGTCTATCCCGGCCGTCTCTGTAAGGGGGAAAGACAGGAGGGGGACACCCTGGACAGGTCACCAGTCCATCACAGAGACACACACACACTCGCACAAATCAATCTAACATACATGTTTTTGGACTGTGGGAGAAAACCGGAGAACCCAGAGTAACACCCCCCCCACACACACACACACACACAGGGAGAACATGCAAACTTCCCTCTTGCTCTGCTATGAATAATTAAGAAAGCTGAAATAAGAGCAAAACTTTTACACCAGTCGTTTCCCATAAAACTGGTAGGGACGCACAGACCCCGATAATATAACGGTTCTGGACCCGATTGGGACATTAACCGAATTTTCAGTGCACAAAGACAGAAGCAGAGACAGAATGTCCGGCTCAGCATTGTGGAAATATTTCAGAAGGTTTAACTACCCACGTGTGACACACCCTCAGTAACATCACGCTAAGAATCCATGTTGCAGAACAGGTTGTTTATTGAACAACACATAATCCATATAACATTTACACACGGAGCCAAAACGCAGAACTAAACAGGAATAAACGGTGAGGAAGTGTTAGAATCTAATCCAATACCAGAATAACACTCGGTTACGCTAACACCCCGGAAGGGATGGATGATGGAGTGCACTCCATACTTGGGTGGAGGATTCCTCATGCCGTCAGATGTTGATGATTGTTCCGCAATATTGTATAGATGCCATCCAAAAATATATTAATGAGTACTTCTAAAATTGGAACACTGTTAGCACAGGGAATTAGCCGCTAGCAGTAACGGTAGCATGCAAACCTTGAAAAGTTTTACCCCACACCTCTCAACCCGGTTAAAAGCTTGTTGTGGTGGTGCATTTTCATTGCCATCGAGGCGTTTACATGGAGAGGTTTTATTCCGATTAAAGCGTTTTACATGGAGAGGTTTTATTCCGATTAAAGCGTTTTACATGGAGAGGTTTTATTCCGATTAAAGCGTTTTACATGGAGAGGTTTTATTCCGATTAAAGCGTTTTACATGGAGAGGTTTTATCCGATTACCGAGAGGTTTTTATTCCGATTAAAGCGTTTACATGGGAGAGGTTTTATTCCGATTAAAGCGTTTACATGGAGAGGTTTTATTCCGATTATTCCGAAGCGTTTACCATGTTACATGGAGAGGTTTATATTCCGAGGTTTAGTAGTTTATTCAGAGGTTTATTCATTTACATGGAGAGGTTTTATTCCGATTAAAGCGTTTTACATGGAGAGGTTTTATTCCGATTTAAGCGTTTACATGGAGAGGTTTTATTCCGATTACCGATTAAAGTAGTTTTACATGGAGAGGTTTTATTCCGATTAAAGTAGTTACATGGAGAGGTTTTATTCCGGATTTATTTCCGAAGCGAGTTTACATGGAGAGGTTTTATTTGCCGATTAAAGCGTTTTACATGGAGGAGGTTTACATGGCCGATGGAGAAGGTTTTATTCGATTTACGTTTTATTCCGATTAAAGCGTTTACATGGAGAGGTTTTATTCCGATTAAAGCGTTTTACATGGAGAGGTTTTATTCCGATTAAAGCGTAGTTTTACATTTTTATTAAAGGAGAGGAGAGGTTTTATTCCGATTAAATTAGAAGAGCGTTTTACATGCGTTACAGGAGAGGTTTTTATTCATGGGGGGGCGATTAAAGTAAAGTTTATTCGTTTTACATGGAGAGGTTTTATTCCGATTACAGTAGTTACATGGAGAGGTTTTATTCGATTTTAAAGTTAGTACATTTTACCGATTAAGGTTACATGGAGGGTTTTATTCCGATTATTCCGATTAAGTTACATTGATTTTTATTCCGATTAACGGTTCACATGGAGAGTTTTATTCCGATTACTGGAAGGTTTTAATTCGTTTACATGGAGAGGTTTATTCCGATTAAGCGTTTACATGAGAGGTTTTTATTCCGATTACAGTAGTTTTACATGTTTTACATGGTTACATGGAGGTTTTATTCCGATTAAAGTAGTTTTACATGGAGAGGTTTATTCCGATTTTATTCCGATTAAAGTTAAAGCGTTTACATGGAGAGGTTTTATTCCGATTAAAGCGTTTTACATGGAGAGGTTTTATTTACCGATTAAAGTAGTTACATGGAGAGGTTTTATTCGATTTTTACGATTAAAGCGTTTACATGGAGAGGTTTTATTCCGATTTTATTCCGATTAGCGTTTACATGGAGAGGTTTTATTCCGATTAAAGCGTTTACATAAAGGTTTTACATGGAGAGGTTTTATTCGATTATTACCGATTTTGAAAGCGTAGTTTTTACATGGAGAGGTTTTATTCCGATTAAAGTTTACATGGAGAGGTTTTATTCCGATTTTTACATGGAGAGGTTTTATTCCGATTAAAGCGTTTAATGGATGAGATTCCGATTAAGGTTTACATGGAGCGTTTATTCCGATAAAGCGTAAAGCGTTTACATGGAGAGGTTTTATTCCGATTAAAAGCGTTTTTACATGGAGAGGGTTTTATTCCGATTTAACGAGTTAAAGCGTTTTACATGGAGAGGTTTTTCCGATTCCGATTAAGCATTAAAGTAGTGGAGAGGTTACATGGAGAGGTTTTATTCCGATTACAGTAGTTTTATTCCGATTGTTTACATGGAGAGGTTTTATTCCGATTAAAGCGTTAGTTTACATGGAGAGGTTTTTATTCCGATTAAAGCGTTTACATGGAGAGGTTTTTATTCGATAAAGTAGTTACATGGTTAGAGGTTTTATTCCGATTATTCCGATTAGCGTTTTATTCCGTTTTTTACATGGAGAGGTTTTATTCCGAAAGCGTTTACCGGATTTTTATTCCCGATTAGCGTTTTACATGGAGAGGTTTTATTCCGATTAAAAGCATGGAGAGGTTGTATTACATGTTTTTTATTTAAAGATTACAGTTTAGTTACATGGAGAGGTTTATTCCGTTTATTTTATTCCGATTAAAGTAGTTTACATGGAGAGGTTTATTCCGATTAAAAGCGTTTTACATGGTTTTAGAGGTTTTATTGATTCCGATTAAAGTAGTTTACATGGAGAGGTTTTATTCCGATTAAACAGCTTAGTTTTACATGGAGAGGTTTTATTCCGATTACAAGCGTTTTGGAGGGTTTTATTCCGATTAAAGTAGGTACGTTTTACATGGACATGGAGAGAGTTTTATTTTAAAGTTTACCGATTAAAGCGTTTTAGTTTTACATGGAGAGGTTTTATTCCGATTAAAGCGTTAGTTTACATGAGAGGTTTTATTCCGATTAAAGTAGTTACAGGAGAGGTTTTTTTAAAGATTACGTTACATGGAGGTTTTAGTTCATGCGTTTACATGGAGAGGTTTTATTCCGATTAAAGCGTTGAGTTACCGATGTACAGAGAGGTTTTATTCCGATTAGAGGTTTTTTTTAATGGAGAGGTTTTATTCCGATTAAAGCGTAGTTTACATGGAGAGGTTTTTTTCCGATTAAAGCGTACATGGAGTTTTATTCCGATTTATGGAGAGGTTTTATTCCGATTTTAAAGTTTACATGGAGAGGTTTTATTCGATTACCGAGAGGTTTTTATTCCGAAGCGTTTTACATGGAGAGGTTTTATTTCCGATTAAAGCGTTTTACATGGAGAGGTTTTTATTCCGATTAAAGAGGTTTTACATGGAGAGTTTTATTTCCGATTAAAGCGTTTTACATGGAGATTTTTTTTTCCGAGAGGTTTTTATTCCGATTAAAGCGTTTACATGGAGAGGTTTTATTCCGCTTATTAAAGGTTTATTCCGATGGAGTTTACATGAGGTTTTATTCCGATTAAAGTTTACATGAGGGTTTTATTTCCGATTAAAGCGTTTACATGGAGAGGTTTTATTCCGATTAAAGCGTTTACAAAGTTAGTTTTACATTTTCTTCCGGAGAGGTTTACATTGAGAGGGTTTTATTCCGATTAAAGGAGAGGTTTTATTCGATTAAAGCGTTTACATGGAGAGGTTTTATTCCGATTAAAGTTTAGGTTTTACATTAAAGGTTACATGAGGTTTTTATTTAAAGATTCCGATTTTAAAGTAGTTACATGGAGAGGTTTTATTCCGATTAAAGGGGCCGACATGGAGAGGTTTTAAAAGCGTTTTACATGGAGAGGTTTTATTCCGATTAAAGCGTGGAGATTTTATTCCGATGGAGGTTTTATTCCGATAAAGCGTTTTACATGGAGAGGTTTTATTCCGATTAAAGCGTTTACATGGAGAGGTTTTTATTAAAGCCGTTACATGGAGAGGTTTTATTCCGATTACAGAAGGTTTTTTTACATGGGAGGTTTTAATTCCGAGTTTTAGTTACAACATGGAGAGGTTTTATTCCGATTAAAGCGTTTTAGGAGAGGTTTTACATGGAGAGGTTTTATTCCGATTAAAGTACATGTTAGTTTTACATGGAAAGGTTTAGTCATGGAGAGGTTTTATTCCGATTAAAGTACGTTTACATGGAGAGGTTTTATTCCGATTAAAGTAGTTACATGGAGAGGTTTTATTCCGATTAAAGGTTACCGATTAAAGTAGTTACGTTTTACCGATTAAAGGTTACATGAGGTTTTATTCCGATTAAAGTAGTTACATGGAGAGGTTTATTCATGGAGAGGGTTTTATTTAAAGCGTTTGACGGAGAGGTTTTATTCCGATTTTAGTTCCGAAAGTAGTTACATGGAGAGGTTTTATTCATGGAGAGGTTTTATTACGGAGAGGTTTTTCCGATTAAAGTAAGGAGCTTGTTTAAGTAGTTTACATGGAGAGGTTTTATTCCGATTTAAAGCGTTTTTACATGGAGAGGTTTTATTCCGATTAATTACATGGAGAGGTTTTATCGTTAAAGTTACATGGAGAGGTTTTATTCGATTAAAGCGATTTTTAATTAGTTTTAGGAGAGGTTAAAGCCGTTAAAGCGTACATTTTTATTCCGAAGGTTTTAGAGGTTTTATTCCGATTAAAGTAGTTACATGGAGAGGTTTATTCCGATTAAAGTTTTTACGATTCCGTTAACAGCGGAGAGGTTTTACATGGAGAGGTTTTATTCCGATTAAGTAGTTTTACATGGAGAGGTTTTATTCCGATTTATTTTACAATTAAAGCGTTTTACATGGAGAGGTTTTATTCCGATTAAAGTAGTTACATGGAGAGGTTTTATTCAGGAGAGGTTTTATTCCGATTATTAAAGCGTTTACATGGAGAGGTTTTATTCCGATTAAAGTAGTTACATGGAGGTTTTTATTCGTTTACATGGTTTTATTTTTATTCATGGAGAGTTTTATAGTAAGTAGTTTTTTTTTTACCATGATTTTTAAAGCGTTTTATTACATGGAGAGGTTTTATTCCGATTAAGAGTTATTATGGGAGCGTTAAAGTACATTTACATGGAGAGGTTTTATTCCGATTAAAGTTTTACCTGGTAGGTTTTATTACCGTTAAAGTTACATGGAGAGGTTTTATTCCGATTAAGTTTTAGTTACATGGAGAAGGTTTTATTCAGTAGTTACCAGTTACATGGAGAGGTTTTATTCCGATTAAAGCGGTTTACATGGAGAGGTTTTATTCCGATTAAAAAAGCGTAGTTTACATTAAAGCGTGGAGAGGTTTTATTCCGATTAAAGTAGTTACATGGAGAGGTTTTTCCGATTCCGATTAAAGCGTTTACATGGGTTTATGACATGGAGAGGTTTTATTCCGATTAAAGCGTAGTTACATGGAGAGGTTTATTCCGTTTTATTCCGATTAAAGAGGTTTTATTCGTTAAAGCCGGTTAACATGGAGAGGTTTTATTCCGATTAAAGCGTTTACATGGAGAGGTTTTATTCCGATTAAAGCGTTTACATGGAGAGGTTTTATTCCGATTAAAGCGTTTACATGGAGAGGTTTTATTCCGATTAAAGTTAATGTTTATTCGGATTAAAGTAGGACATGGAGAGGTTTTGATTCCTAAAAGTTGTTTTAAAGTTACCGAGAGGTTAATTAGTAGTTACATGGAGAGGTTTTTTGGTGTTTTATTTTAAGTGAACTCACGCCAATGGTAATCAGATTACAATACTCCATGTAAACACACACTCATTGTCTAATCCAAGCGAGATTCGGGCAGCGGTATGGTCCATGTAATGCAAATTAATAATGTTATTCTAAAGAACACACTTAATACACTTTGTAACTGGTTTAGACCTGTTCTACACCTTTGGTCCCTTGATGACCTTTAATATTGTGACTTAAGGCTTTAGTAAGACTTGTTTCGACATGAGTTCAGGTTTATGGTTTATTTCTTCTGGCACACTGAGCAGCTAAAACATTTCAGAATCCAACTAGCTAGTTATAAAACCCAAAATTAGCCGAGCTTTTTTACTTTATCAAGCTTAAGTGCTTAATTCTTTTGGGGGAAGGAGAGAATAGTTTGGTTGTTTGTGTACCAGTCATTGCTGCTTTCCGCTACAAGACTTTGTCAGCTTAGGTGACAAAACCACAGAATACCACAGCCACCTTCATGGATAAAATCCCATCATTCCGACTTTATTTAGGATCCAGTCATTTGTCCGGGATGAGATTCTACCAACAGGAACCATAGAAACCCACCTGATTGGTTCTCTTTAACTGATAACGGTCTGTTCAGCTGTTAAAGGTTTGTTAAACTGATCCAAAGTCACACACGTGTCTTTTACGCAGGAACAGTCGGAAAAGTCTGTGTCTGTCCTGAGAGAGAGACAGAGAGAGAGAGAGACAGAGAGAGAGAGAGAGAGAGAGAGAGAGACAGAGACAGAGAGAGACAGAGAGAGAGAGAGACAGAGAGAGACAGAGAGAGACAGAGAGAGAATGAATAAAGGACAAACAGACCACAGTTGCTGGCCACAGTAAACACAGGACAGTCAAAATTAAAGCTAGTTAAAGACAGAAATGGGTGTGTGTGTGTGTGTGTGTGTGTGTGTGTGTGTGTGTGTTCCTTTTCTTTTGAAATATTTTTGATCCATTTCTATTTCACCTGAGAACATTAGCGGTCCTGTTCCTGGTGATGTCACTGTGATTGGTAATGGCCTTCCCATTGGTCCGCGGTACCTCTAAAGTTTCGGAAATACTTTATACTTCTCTCCTGACCGATATTCTTCAACACGTGAGACACTTTTTTTGCTTTGTTAGCTCGTCGCGGACTACAGCTTCAGCTGAAACGAAGCAGATGTGGGGAAAAACATCTGCAGGAATCCACTGGATTGAACAGGAGATTGAATAGGATTTAAATAATTGGAATTCGGCCACGTCATTAGTTATAAAGGGTGTGTAAACTTATGCAACCAGGTCCCCTCAAAGTTCAGTTTGGGATTGTTTATTTTCCTGTAATCTCGTTCCATTGTACTTTTAGGTTTGGTTTTATCACAGAATAAAGCCGAGAGCTGCACTCGCTGCTACACGTTTAATCAGGTGATTGTGACTAACAGCGGATGGAGGCGTGGCTTCTGCTTGGTTGGAATGAAAGCGTGCTGAAGAAACACCAATAAGTTAAAGACATCTAAAGAATCGATAAATACAGAACCCAGATACACTACAGGGACAGCGGTGGCTGTTGCTGATCTGAAGACCTGGAAGACCTGAGAGACCTGGGTTTAAGCCCCACCACCGAAAAGCCAACCACTTTTGGGTCCTTAAGTAAGACCCTTAACCCTTCCTGCTCCAGGGGGCGCTGTATCATAGCTGACCCTGAACTCTGACCCCCAACTTACTAAGATGGGATATGCGGGAAAATAATTTTACTCTGCTGTAAAAAAGTTTACATGACTAAATAAAGTCATTTACATTAACAAACGGTTTAACGACTACCTCCATCGTGTAGACCAGTGGATCCCAGCCTTTATCTGATTGAGACTTCTTTTTTAGTGTCCCCCTTCGTGTTTCCATTATTGCTAGCACTGCGACCCGAATCGGTGGGTTCCTCCTCCTTCCTTCCTACCTGAGGTCCAGTATGTCCGCGTCATTACGGTCAGCTGCTGAAAACGAATCATTGAGACTCGTTCGTTTTTGTCAAGGACGAATGACGAATTTGTCCCTTTTTTTGGTCAGTCAGAGGATCATGGATAAAATTAGCTGCAAAATATGCCCCCCCCCCCAGAGCTCACTGAGGCCCCCTTGTGGATCAGGAACACCTGTGTGTTGTTTTGCAGTATATCGGGATATACATTGTGTCGTGATCATGCGGCTTTTGCCGAAACACAGCTCTAGCAGTGTGTGAGACAGCTTGTTGGAGATCGTGCGTGTGTGTATGCGTGTATGCGTGTGTGAGACAGCTTGTTGGAGATCGTGCGTGTGTGTATGCGTGTATGCGTGTGTGAGACAGCTTGTTGGAGATCGTGCGTGTGTGTATGCGTGCGCTTAAAAAAAGTACAATGACAAGAAAGAGCTGCTTTAATATTAACAAAGGGTCAAAGGTCACCTACTGCAGTGTTCCAGCCATTGTGTTTATAATCAGCAGTGGATTAACAGTTAATCAACCGCCTGTCTGTCTGTCTGTCTGTCTGCCTGTCTGTCTTATCTGTTTCTCGTACGATTTCACCTGTCTGTCTTATTTTTTTAACTCTTTTTTTACTTGTCTGTCTCTCTTTCTGTCTGTTCTGTTTATTATTGTCTGCTGTCCTGTCTTACCCTCCTGTCTGTTTTACCGGTTTGTCCTTTATACAGTATGTGTGTCCATCTTATTTGTCTGTTTTACGTGTCCTGTCTCACTACCTGTCCGCCTCATTCTTGAGGTGACCCTGCTGTTGTCAGTAAACACACGCTGGTTACAGATCAGAAAACACACGTTAGGCACTGAATTGCGTGTGTGTGTGTGTGTGTGTGTGTGTGTGTGTGTGTTTGTGTGTGTGTGTGTGTGTGTGTGTGTGTGTGTGTGGTCTATTCCAGTTAAATCTGGTTGTTAGAGTTAACACTACGGCTTTGGTATTTTCTGTTCTGATTTATAAAACGACACACACACACACACACACACACACTCACACACACACACACTTGTGAGGTGTTTGCAGTGACTTGTGCAGTACAGCATGTACTGTATTCCTGACTAAACTTCTGACCTTCAGGCACTGGAAATATTTCAGCATTACTAATTTCTCTTTTTATTAAAATTGCGCTGCTGTCATTATTGCGGCGTTTCCTCCTCCAGCTCCAGTGCATGTCCCGGCGTATGTCCCAGCTCCTGATCCGTCTGCTTTATTCACACGCTAGTCCTGGCCTGAAGGAACACTTTCTCATTTTTTCACTATAACTAACTATATTAACAGTTTAAATGCGGCGGTTTAAATGCGACGCTGCTGATTCGCTGTAACCGTGACGACGGGCTGAAGTAAGACTCGGGTCCCGTGTTTAACCACAGCGACGTTTAACTAATGTCCTTAAGGACAGGGAGAAAAATGGGTATTTGAGATGTAACCATGGCAACGGATGTGGAACAGTGTATGTGGGAGGAGCTTAAGAGTTAAAATAATCAGGTGATTTGCTGACGAATGGACGTCCTTTTTTTTGCCATCTTTTGACTTGTCTGTCTGTTAGACTGTCTTAAGGTCTTACCTGTCTGTTTGTTCTCCATACTTGTCTGGAGTCGTCTGTTTTTCTTGTTAGCTGATTTGTTTATTGAACTTATTTCTGTCTGTCCTATTTATCTCCT
Source organism: Bagarius yarrelli (assembly GCA_005784505.1). NCBI lineage: Eukaryota > Metazoa > Chordata > Actinopteri > Siluriformes > Sisoridae > Bagarius > Bagarius yarrelli. The sequence goes on from VCAZ01000018.1 coordinate 311,262, forward strand.
GTCTCTGTCCTATCTATCTCCTCTGTCTGTCCTATTTATCTCCTGTCTGTCTGTCCTGTTTATCTCCTGTCTGTCTGTCTGCTGGTCTAACCATGACCCCTTTGAATTTAAATTTCTTACATATCTGTCTGTCTTTCTGTCTCACCTATTGATCTGCAATCCTATCTTTAGCTGTCCTATGTCTTACCTTTCTGTCTGTACATCTGTCCTATGTCTTAACCTGTCTGTCATGTGATCTTGCCTATCTGTCTGTTTCGCTCTAGTCTTCTAATCTTCTCTTAACCTGTCTGTCCATTCGTCTCTGTTTCATTGTAGTTGCTTTTAGCTGACTTGTCTTCACATGTGTCTTGTCTCTCTCACCGTCTGTCTCTCTCTCTCTCTCTCTCTCTCACTCGTATCTGCTCTTAGTGTAACATTGTAAAACGTGTGAGGTGTTTTTCCCCTCAGGTGATGCGGTGTGTTAATTGCGCATTAGCGTTCCTGTTGTTGTTTCTTCAAACACACTTTGTGTTATCAGTGTTTACAAAAGGACTCCGTGTACTCGTGTGTGTGTGTGTGTGTGTGTGTAAAGATGGCGTAACGTCGACTGTGTGAAAGGTGCACGCAGCACACGCTAGGTGTGTGAGGCTGATAACTGTCGTCCTGTGCTAACCTTTCCCGCTACACCTTCGTTCTGTCTCACACCTCCTACCTGTCTGTCTGTATTTCTGTCGGTCTGTCTGTCTGTATTAGAGAAAGCAGGATTTTGCAGTTTGTTGCAATAAAGTTGCGGGATTAATCGGCGCGCGCTCTGTGAAACGGTTCAGCGGCGGTTTTGGGCGGGGCTTCACTGTGATTGGTCAGCTTTGCGAAAAAAGTGGCTGTGATTGGATAAATTTGCAGATTTGTGTAGAATTCATGGGGATTGGATGAATTTGCCTTAATTGTTGTGTTCAGACATGAAAAAATGTCTTTCATTCTGTCTTTCTCTCTGTCGCTCTCTCTTTTCTCTTTCTTTTTTCTTTTCATTCTCTCTTTCTCTCTCTCCTTCTTTCTTTTTATGATATGTGACTTGTGTAAATAAAGTTGTGTAAAAAGTCTCTCTCTTTTCTTCTCTCTCTTTCTCTCTCTCTCTCTCTCTCTCTCTCTCTGTGTGTGTGTGTGTGTGTTAAGTTACTAACATGTTGCTGTGATTGTGGAAAATCAGAACTTCCTCTTCAGGTCCTTAAAATTAGTCACTGTTCCGTCATCTGGACATAAAAAGCAACAAGACTTGTGTAACTTTTACACACAGTCATGTGTGTAGAGGGAACTGTGGACATGTACACGCTGCATGTGCACTGGCTAGTAGTTTGGGTTCTGACCTCTGTGTGTGTGTGTGTGTGTGTGTGTGTGTGTGTGTGTGTGCTGCCCCTCAATAGAGCCTTTAGTGGATTATTTTTTCTAGTCTTATGTACGAAATATTCCTCTGTTCTGTCTCTCTCAGTGTAATAATTAAAGAGTCCGTGTCCTTTATGGCGTTTGTCCCGTTTCCGGGTGGACGTCCTTTCATAGGTTTAAACTCATTTTTCCTTT
>VCAZ01000018.1:322815-335315 GCA_005784505.1 Bagarius yarrelli
TGTGTGTGTGTGTGTGTGTGTGTGTGTGTGTGTGTGTGTGTGTGTGTGTGTCTGCGGGGTGATGACAGACTTGTTCATAAATCCCCCTTCACCCTTGCTCACTTGACCCACAGCCCCGTGCTTTGTAAGAGCATTAAGGCTAGAAAAACACCCACACACTCCGTCAGCAGAAAAGAGAATACACACACACACACACACACACACACACACACACACACACACTGATACACAGTTGTAATTACACAGATAAATGGAAAATGCCTACAGGAATTGGGAGTTGTCTGCAGACTTTTCAGAAATTATCTATTTCCTTCACACACACACACAAACACACACTCAGAATTTACATTTACAGCATTTAACAGATGTTTTTATCACAGAGCGACTTATATTTATCTATTTTATACATCTGAGCAATTTGGGGGTTAAGGGCCTCACTCAGGGGCCCAACAGTGATGACTTGGTGGTAAGTTTTCCAGTTAGCAGTCCAACATCCAGCTTTTTATTGTATATTACAGTAAATAGTAAGCTAATCATAAGTTTTAGCACCCTGCACATCTCATATTCCAATAGTATGAGTGAGATCAGACACTAATGTTGAGGTTTGGAGGTCTGGGGTTCAGTAGGGGTTCCAGTTCATCCCAAAGGTGTTCAGTTTAAAGGGGTGGAGTCAGAATCAGGACTCTGTACAGGACAGGAGAGTTCTTCTCCTCCAATCAGAACACAGCATGTCTTTATGGAGATCAGGAGATTAGTGCACGGGGACATTGTCCTGCTGGGACAGGGTACGAAGACGTTCTAGACTAATTTTGTGCTTCCAATTCTTTTTTTTTTTTTCTTTCCTATGTCGTGTACTTGAATGTCCTTGAATTTTTAAACTTGTTTCCATCAGTGTTTCCGGAGTGTGTAACCATGTCTTTCCCCGGTCCTAGATGTATGGACGCTACACACAAGACCTGGGTGTGTATGCGAAAGAAGAAGCAGCGCGTTTAAGAGAGGAGGCAGCGTTCAGACGTCTGGTTACAGAGAGGAGCCGATCCCTCGACCTCCTCGAGTACGACAAGAGCCGCTGTGCCAAGTGCAGAGGTAAGTGTGTCCCCCGGTGGACTGGTGACAGGAAGTTACACACTGCATGGGAGCATGGAAATTAAATAAATGCCTCATTTCCCCAAAGGCTTTCCAGCGCCTACAGATCAGTGCTAACGGCGCATCCTGTAGCTTCTCCTTTTTGTTCTGTTAAAAATCATAAAGTTTATTGTAATTATTATTATTATTAATGAATAAAAACCGTGAAAGGCCAAAAGAACCGGTTACACGGAACAGTCAGTCACAGTGTGTGTGTGTGTGTGCGGTGAAGCGGAACACAGGAACTGCAGCCATCCTGATTTAAAGGCTTAATTAGGTTAAATAAGCTGAGTTTATATTTCAACAACAACAACAAAAAGTTTCATTTGGCGCCATCTACTGGTCAGGGAGTTTTTTATTTTCAGTCAAATTAAGTTTGGAGTAAAATAATAATGTCCATTTTTCTTCATACACACTTAATAAATTAAACACATAATAAACCCGTTTAGCATAGAATTACATCAATATCATAGAGGTGTGTGTGTGTGTGTGTGTGTGTGTGTGTGTGTCACCAGGGGGCAGAAGTGCACTTTAATGAACATGCTGATAATAAATTCTTTTTTTTCATATTTTTACTTGGACATTTTTTAAAAACTACAAAAAATTTTAAGGAAATTATTTAAAATAAAACCAAACCGATGTGAAATATAAGGTCAGTTTATTGCCCCAAAACCGAAGCACCGCTACAGAGATTTTACCCCAAAGTTTATAGAGTCTCTCTCTCTCTCTCTCTTCTCTCTCATCTCTCTCTCTCTCTCTCTCTCTCTTTTCTCTTTCCCTCACGCTCTCCCGCTCTCTCTCTCGTACGTTTATCACTCTTCTCTCGCGTGCGTACATGTTTTTTTGCCCTTTCTCTTTTTTTCCCCCCTCTCTCTCTCTCTCTCTCTCTCTCTCTTTTGTCTGTCAGTCTCTTTCCCACTCTCTCTTTCTCGCGTGCGTACATGTTTTTTTGCTCCTTCTCTCTTTTTCCCTCTCTCTCTCTTTTCTCTCTTAATCTCTCAACCCACTTCTCTCGCGTACATGTTTATTTGCTCTTTCCTCTTTTTTCCCCTTCGCTTACTTCTCTCTTTTTCTCCCTTCTCTCAATTATTCCCCCTTCCCTCTATCTCACTCTCCTCTCTCTCTCTCTCTCTCTCTTCTCTTTATCTACGTACAGTAAAGTACAGAGTCTGTCTTGGTTGTCATGTTCTTAGGCAGGTGTCATGGTGCCTTTACGGTGATTCGTCCGGTGACTGAGATTGCACTCCGTTTTCTGTGGCAACAAAACCGAGAAGAAAGAAAAAAAAAGAAATAAAAGAAAAGAACTAACAAAGAACATTCAAATGTAAAAAAATGAAAATAAAATATAAAAAAAAACCTAAAAAGGTCTTCCTCTCTCTACTCTCTCTCTCGTCCGATCTTCTCTGTCTCTCTCTGTCTCTCTCTGTCTCTCTCTCTCGTCTCCTCCTCTCTCTCGCTCTCTCTCCTCTCTCTGTCTCTCTCTGCTCTCTCTGTCTCTCTCTCTCTTCTCTCTCGTTCCTCTCTCTCTCTCTGTCTCTCTCTCTCGTCTCTCTCTCTGCGTACATGTCCTCTCTCTGTCCTCTTTATTTCCCTCTTTTTATATCTATCTTTTGTTAAAGCATAAGGGTAAATATCTATATTATCTATATCTCTCTCTCTACTCTTTATATCTCTTCGTGTGGGGTTGTGTGAGAGTTTGTTGCAAGATGTCTTGGTTGAAATGGTAAGGGTTTGTCCTGAAGAATCTAGGTTATCTCTTTTTTCTGTCTCAGACACAATAAAGAGAAAAATAAAGAAGGAAGGAACAAATGAAAAGTTGACAAACAACCAAAGCTACTTTAAAATCTGTAATGTAAATTTTTATTAAAAACATGGGTCTCTCTTATATCTTGAATCTACATTATCTATCTCTGTTCGTATAATATTATTTATAGTTTCATGTTTTATATTTCTCCTTCTAATCACTCTTTCCTTTTTTGTTCTCTCTCTGGCTCTTCTGTCCTCAATTGTAATCTATGGTTCCTCTTATCGGTATTATATCTATCTCTATGTTCTCTCCTCTGAATCTCATCTCTGTATCTATCTCGGTCTCTCTCTCTCTCTGTATATCTCTATGTCTATATATCTGTCTATCTCTGTATCTCTCTATATATAATATCTCTGTTCTTATCTGTATCTCTATAATGTCTATCTCGTGTTGTATATGTAATATCTAATCTTGTCTAGTTCTATCTCTATCTCTGTCTTTATATCTTCTCGGTCTATATATGCTCTATTAAATATCTTATATCGTGTAATATCTTCTCTATCTGTTATATCTATTTCTCTCTTCTTGTTCTATCTCCTCCCACTTGCTGTTCTTTCGCTCTTTTTCTCTCAAACCCTGTTTCTTTTTCTTGTAGGTTTCGTCATCCTATCTTTATTGTTCTCTTTTGTTTTGTTTTTTATTTTTTTTCTCTCTTTCCACCTTCCTTTTTCTCTCTGGGGGTCTCCTCTCTCTCTGTTTTCTTCTCTCTGTTCTACTCTGTGTCCTCTTCTCTGTGTCTCCTCTGTCTCCTCTCTCTGGTCTCTGTCTGGTCTCTCTGTCTATCTTCTTCCTCTTCTCTCTCTTGTCTTCTCTCTGTTGTGTCTATCTCTGTCTCTCTCTCCTCCCCCCCCATTGTCTTCTCTATGTTTGTGTTTTGTTCCTCTCTTTCTCTCCTGCTCTCTCTGTGTCTCTCTCTGTGTCCTCTCTCTGTCTCTCTCTCTCTCTGTGTCTCTCTCTGTGGCCTCTCTCTGTGTCTCTCTCTGTGGTCTCTCGCTGTCTACTCAGTCGTCTTCCTCTTGTGTCGTCTCTCTTCTCTCTCTTCCTCTCTGTCTCTTCTCGTCTGTCTCTCTCTTCTCTGTGTCCTCTCTCTACGTCTCTCTCCTCTGTCTCTCTCTCGGTGTCTCTTGTCTCTCTCTCTCCTCTTCATATTTTTGTCGGTGTAACGCGTTGAAGTTAAATTTGGTCTTTTCAGTGTTTACATCAGTGAATCCTCATTCCCCCCTTGCTCTTATACCTCATCCTTAAACAGCTCTGCCTCTGTGTGTGTGTGTGTGGGTGTGTGGTGTGTGTGTGTGTGTGTGTGTGTTTTTAAAGCCGCGAAGAGAGGAGGAAATAATTGTACTGCATTACACCTTGGGAACAAAATCTTTTTTTTTCGGGTTTCTCCACCGCCTGTGCAGTGTTGATGAAAGAATCTGCAGTTTCCAGACCTCTGAGGGGGGAGTGCGAGGTGGGGAGTCTGAAGGGGGGGAGCTGAGGGGGTAGTTGAGTAGTAAGTGTTTTAGCGTGTTTTCCCCCCCACCTAGAACTCAGAACTGAAACCAACGACCAGCAAAGCATGAGAGAGAGAGAGAGAGATGCAGAGTAGAGTGTCTGGGAGAGGGAGAGAGAGAGAGAGAGATAGAGCGAGAGAAATAGAAAGGGGAGAGAGAGGAGAAGCCGAAGAGCGAGAGCGAGAGAGAGAAGAGAAGAGAAAGAGAGATATTGATAGAGAGAAGATAGAAAGGGGGAGTTAACGGTAGTTGTTAAAAAACTAAGATTGGAGAGAAATAGAAAGGGGAGGTGAGAGAAGAGAGAGAGAGAGGAGAGAAGAGTGAGAAGAGAAAGAGGTTTATAAGCGAAAAAATTCTAATCTGAGGAAGATATTGTTGACTGAGCCCATGCCGGCCAACATATGCAGCAGGCAGGGTTCATCAATACTCCCTCTCTCTCCCCCTTTCTCTCTCTCTCTCTCTCTCTCTTTCTCTCTCTCTCCCCTCTCTTAAAAGCTTTCTCTCTCTCTTCTCTCTCGTCCCCCTTTCTACTCTCTCTCTCTCTCTCTTGTCTCTCTCTCTCCCTCTCTCTCTCTCTCTCTCCCCTTTCTCTCTCTTTTCTCTCTCTCTCATCCTTTTCTCTCCTCACCTCTCTCTCTCTCTCCCCCCCTTTTTCTCTGCCTCTCTCTTTCTCTCTTCTCTCCCCCTTTCTATCTCTCTCTCATCTCCTCTCTCTCTCTCTCTCCCCCTTTCTATTTCTCTCTCTCTTCTCTCTCTCTCCCTCTCTCTCTCTCTCTCCCCCTTTCTATTTCTCTCTCTCTCTCTCTCTCTCTCTCCCCCTTTCTATTTCTTCCTCTCTCCCTCTCTCTCTTTCTCTCTCTCTCTCTCTCTCTCTCTCTCTCTCCCCCCTTATCTCTCTCTCTTCTCTCTCTCTCTCTATCTCTCTTCTCTCCCTCTCTCTCTCTCTCTCTCTCTCTTTCTATCCTGTCAGTGTCAGTGTGTCCTGATTCACCAATTAGAGCTCCTTGAGGTTGCCGTAGTTACGCACAGCATCTTGTGAAGGGAGATGATGGACAGAACGCAGAGAAGAAACAAACCGAGAACTTGCTCAAGTGCTAACAGACTGTGTGTGTGTGTGTGTGTGTGTGTGTGTGTGTGACGTGCAGGGAATAAAGTAATAAATCTCGACCACTTGCATCACTCGACCAGTTCATTTATAACTATTAAACATTTGTAGTTCGTTTTTATTGTCACACACACACACACACACACACACACGTATACACACACCGCACTCCAGGTGACCGGGGACAGAAGGGCCGGGAACACACAGCTTGTTTGTAGGCGTGCAGACGGAGAGCATAAGAACACCAGTCACGTGGAAAACATGTCTCCCAAAGTTAGTCACGTTTTCACTTCGTTTCAAGACATTCGGGATCGTAATCAGCACTGAAACGCTGTGTGTGTGTGTGTGTGTGTGTGTGTAAGAGAGAGAAATTAGGAAAGAGAGAACAATTTACTCAAGCCGTTTTCTCCACTTCATCTTGATTAGCAACATTAACTAAGTGGATGGTGGGCGGAGCTTGTGATCGGCCAATCAAAATCAGTCACAATTCTGGTTAAGGATAAACAGCTGTGAAAGCTTGGATCTTTCTTATTTATCTTATTTATTTATGTATCTGTTAGTTTTATTATTTTATTGATAATTTAGCGTGCGGTTATTGATTATAGATGTAATTGATTTGCCTCATTATTAGTTATTTACCCTCATTGGTAGCTGTTCACATGTCGGGGCTAAAGAAGCGTGAAAAACGCTACGCAGGCCGTTTCCGGAGGCGTATGTCGTTGCTAAGCAACCGTCGGCTGAGCCCTTCATTACAGCGAGGAAATTTTAGCAATAGATTTCCAGCCTCGCTGCAACTCTCAGATCTCAGTGTGACATAAAATGCCAGGAATCTGATTGGTTGGTTGGTCTTGCGGCATTCAGAAAAGTTACGGTTTTTATCTGGCTGCTTTGTGGACTTTTAAGTCTGGAAAACTTAAAAACAGGTCAACTTTGCGGTGACGTAACTCAAAGTGAAAGCGTCGCAGTTTAATTCCGATCACGGAAAACGCCAATAAAAAAGTTTTGTGTGTGAAATCCGGCCGGCCACTCGGGCCGCTTGGCAGCGGTGCACAGTGAGCGAGTGCATTAGCATTGGACACCGTGCCAAACATCAGAATTAATAAGCTAACATGTGACGAGGGTGAATGCTGAGTCACCGTGAGCTTCAGGAAGTGAAGGAGAACTTGAGTTTCTGTCACTCAGCCCCGGTGCATTGTGGGTAGCCTCTAAAACTTCTGGAAATCTCATTAAACTGAAAACTGCTAATGCAAAAGAACGCTAATCTCGCTAATGAACGCTCACAGACCAAAGAATAAATAAAGTTAGCAAAGAAAAGATAATCTTGTGGTGGAACGTTAAAGTAGTAAGCAAACGTTAATTCTAAGCTAGAAAGACGAAGCTAACTTCAAAGACAAAGGCTAACAGAAGTAAAGCTAGCAAAAGACAGCTAACGTAACTGACAACCAGAAGAGCAAACGCAAGCAACGCTAACCTAAAAAACAAACGCTAACCCACCTAAAAAAGCTAATGCTAATCTTTTGAACACACCTAAAAAGAGTAACCTAAAAAACAAACGCTAACCACCTAAAGTAATGTCGTTAAAGAAGTCTGAGACAGAGGGCTGTCAATCATGCATGCTCATTTGAATATTAGGCCACACCCATAATAAGCATAAAGCTTTAATTTGGTGATGGTGTTTATGTAAAACAGTAAGTCAGGCTGCTCATCCAGCAATGCATTGTGGGTAATTGTGTGTGTGTGTGTGTGTGTGTGTGTGTGTGTGTGTGTGTGTGTGTGTGTGTGGGTGGAGTCTGTACACTCCATTGTCAGAAGTTCCTGATTTCACGTGTGGGAGAGGATTGGATCTTCCTCATCCTGCTTGGACTCGTCATGGCCCTCGTCAGGCTTCGTCATGGACTTTTGCATTGCCATATCTGCCTACAAGGTGAGAAGGGTGTGTGTGTGTGTGTGTGGTAAGATTAAAATATGTTATAAGTAGAATAAACTGGTTACACCTCTTTACTACAGGATACTGAGTTATTATAAAAATAGATGTAATTATATGGAATGTGTATAAAATAAATATTTATAAAAAAGCATCACAATTATAGAACATTCCGTTATTAATGAATATTAAATAATGAAATATCGTTATAAAATTTATTATAAAAACGTCTCTAGAATTGCAGCAAAAACCTGTGATTGAAAAGACCTGATGAACATTGTTATTATTATTGTTATTAACCCTTTGATTATTACAGTTAGGACTGGGACGATACACAATATCACATCGAATCACGATAAACTTTATGTCGATAACGATGATTAAAACTCGTTAATGTTCCACCGTCCCTCAGGTGGGACACTGCATTCCATAAGTAAAGTGTGTGTGTGTGTGTGTGTGTATATATAGCACTCAGGAAAGAACAAAAGCTAAGTGCTAAATGTTGCATCTTTTTGGACAGCTGAGATTCCGGTGATTGAATGATGGCAATAAAATTGTAATATACACTAAACACAATGGGTAACGTTACAATCCGTGTCTTTGTCAGACTGTCGACAGCCAAACATACATTTACAAAGCTGTGAAACCGTCACCTACAAAGCTTAGCCGATTATCAGGTGGTTAAATGGTTAAATTCAGTGAGGTTTGAGGTCCAGACACGTTTATATGTCGATTAAAATCCACAAATGTAACAGAAGCTGAGCTCAGAATGTGACTCGTGACGTCTGTGCTAACAAAAGGCAAACGCTACACATAAACAATCAAAACAAGATGGCCGCTACATTTGACTCGTCTGTCACATGACGTATAGACACTGTTTTCAAAATAAAAGCACAGATTTATGACTTTAATGGACAGATTTTAACATATCGTAATGTTTCATTTGTATTTTGTTTATAAACTATATATTCAACGCTTATTTTGTGGTTTCAGTCACAGTTATTCACCCATTAATAATTTATATATCGAAAAATATACCGTCATCATTCAATATAAAATTCTATTCTGTTCTATTTATTATAATAGAAACTAATCATGTGATCATGAGATAAATATGCAAATGAGATGCTGATCATTTAGACAGTTTGGTTACACAGTTTCTCTAGCATGATACTGACGACTGTTGACATTCTGTGTGTGTGTGTGTGTGTGTGTGTGTGTGTGTGTGTGTGTGTGTGTGTGTGTGTGTGTGTGTGATCTCTCCAGCTCAGAAGTGGATGTACGGAGGTTTAGACAGTAACATGATCCTGCAGTACCTGGCGTGGATCACTTTCCCCGTAGTTCTTATCAGCTTCTCCGCCGGATTCACACACATCGTAGCACCACAAGCTGCCGGTAACACACACACACACACACACACACACACACACACACACTTATTAAAAACTTATTACATTAATGGATTCTGTTATCCAGAGTTTAACTTTAAAAAAAATACGAAATACATCCTTTAGTTTTTTATCATTATTATTATTATTATCATTATTATTGTATTATTATTATTATAAACGCTATTTAATGCATTTTAAGCTGTTTTTATAAAATGTAATAGAAAAATATTAACAACAAATCGAAACACTCGAGCAGGAATGGGTGTAAAAGTCTGGCTAGTGTGTATAATTTGGCGTAAAACATTTCGGTTGGCTCTGAACTTGAGGGTGCAGTTAGACTGAAGTTTAACTGAATATATTGGATTGAGTTCCTCCTGCAGCTCAAGGGGTGTGTGTGTGTGTGTGTGTGTGTGTGTGTGTGTGTGTGTGTGTGTGTGTGTGTGTGTTTGTTTGTGTGTCAGTGAGGGCAGGGTGAAGAGTGTTAGTGAGTATTTTAACAATAACCGGAAGAACTTCATATACCGGGTGAAAATCTTGCTGTAGATGAGAGAATATTCGGTTCGAATTTAAGCACTACAATCCGAAAAATGAGTTACGAACCCATTCTTATTTATTCTAATTTTCTTTCCCGGCGTCGCCGATACGCCGCGTGATCGTTAGCGCTGTCGACGAACGTCACGCCGACTCGATCCAATGACCTCGAAATCATCCGACTCGACATTTTTATTACGTTCCACAGAAATTCACTGGCGGGGTTTTATTCTATCAAGGAAATAAAAAGAAAAAAAACATGAGATAAATATGCAAATAAAAAAAAAAAAAAAAAAAAAAAATAAAAAAAAAAAAAAAAAAAAAAATGCTGATAAAACAAAAAAAAGAAAAAAGAAAAAAAAAAAAAAAAAAAAATAAAAAAAAAGACAGTTGGTGAAGAATGAAAAAAAAAAAAAAAAAAAAAAAAAAAAAGAAAAAAAAAAAAAAAAAAAAAAAGTTTGTCTAGCATGATACGAAGACTGTTGAATTATGTGTGGTGTGTGGTGTGTGTGTGGTGTGTGTTGTGTGTGTGTGTGTGTGATGTGTGTGTGATCTCTACAGCTCAGAAGTGGATGTACGTGAGGTTAGACCGTAAATGATCCTGCCGTACCTGGCGTGGATAACTACCCCGTAGTTCTGCATAGCTTCTCGCCGGATTCACCACAATCGTAGCACACCAGATGCGGTGGTGGTAACACACACACACACACACACACACACACAAACACACACACTTATTAAAAACTTTTAAAATTAATGGATTCGGTTACAGACGTTTAACTTTAAAAAACTACGAAAACATACTTTAGTTTTTTATCCATTATTATATTATTTCATTATTCTTGTTATTATTTTATATAAATGATTATTAATGCATTTGTTTTAAAGTGTTTTTATAAAATGTAATAAAAAAAAAAAAAAAAAAAATGAAAAGAAAAAAAAAAAAAAAAAAAAAAAAAATATTAAACAACAAACGAAAACACTTCGAGCAGGAATGGAGGTAAAGTCTGGCTAGTGTGTCGTATAATTTGGCCGTAAAACATTTCGGTTGGCTCTGAACTTGAGGTGCCAGTTAGACTGAAAGTTTAACTAAATATATTGGATTGAGTTCCTCCTGCAAAAAAGTGTGTGTGTGTGGTGTGTGTGTGTGTGTGTGTGTGTGTGTGTGTGTGTGTTCGGGTGTGTGTGTGTGTGTGTGGTCAGTGAGAAAGGGTGTGAGGTTGAAGCGTGTTAGTGAGTTATTCTTAAAAAAATACCGGAAAGAAAAAAAAAATATACGGTGAAATCTTGCTGTAGATGAGAGAATATTCCGTTGAATTTAAGCACTCACAATCCGAAAAATGCATTACGAACCCACATTCTTATTTATTCTAATTTTCGTTCCCGCGTCGCGCTACGCCGCGTTGACGGTTAGCGCGTCGGACGAACCGTCACGCCGACTCGATAGAATTGAAACTCGAAATCATCCGACTCGACATGTTTATTACGTTCCACAGAAATTCACTGGCGGAGGTTTTATTCTATCAGGAAATAAAAAGCACATGACCTCATGAATTATTCATACCATCAGTCCGAGTCATGGGCTTCCTTTTATTATTTTATCTTTACCAGGAAGTGTTTGATGCTTAATGGAGGCTGATTTCTGATAATAAAGAACATTGAAAGGTCTCTTTTGTAGCACAAATTAAAAGTTAAGTTAAAAGTTATAAGTTAATAAGCGAACGACTGAAGGGAAGACAGTGGAATGTAAACGCTAATAAAATTATTGGATGTTATATCCAATAAAATGTGGGTGTAACGTTCTACACCGGTTCGGGTGACGGAGCTCGTAACTCGAATCACTTTTTTCCATTGAAATGAATTAAAATGCCGTTAAAGCCTCCTAACCCGAATTTTAGCTCGTAACTACGCAAAAAATCCTCCAAGAGACATCCAGTCGTCCAGTCGTCTCGTATCTCGAACAACTTAAAAAGTACGACTTTATCTTTAATACACACACACACGCACACACACACACACACTCACACTACTACAACAATTTTTAGTTTTTTCATTTTTAAACACATCCTAGTATTAATTTTCTTTTAAGGACTTGATGGAGTACATCTATAAAGACTGACCGATATATTGATTTTTTTTCATTACCGATTAATTGCGTATTTGTGACTGATCACCGACCTTCATTTAGAGTTTACTGCTGTTTTAGACACCGTGTTAACCACAGTATTAAACTGAACAAGTGGTTTTATTTATGACACTGAAAATACTGCTAATTTATTAATTCACAGCAAAACAACACAACTTTTCTTTCTACACAAAATAAATCGAGGGGTCTAAAACTGGAAGCTGTTTGTTTTATAAATGAAAATATCATAAAAATCAAAACGTAATTATTCCGAAGAAATTAAAAATAAATTAATTAATAGTTAGTGTAAATGGTCTAAATAAAAGATGGCTGAATATCGGTGGACTTGATATTCCAGATCATAAAAATAAATATCGGGGGAAAAACATTGTTAAATCTGATTAATCGGTCGAGCTCTAGCGAAGAACCCACAGTAGACATACTACAGAACACCACATATACTGTAGCTTCCCTTTTTCACACACACACTTCTGAGGACCTGAGTACATGTTTGCAGCCCACACATGTAACACACACACACACATCTAAAAAGGAAATCTGTAATAATGGGCTTGGTTCTCGTGTTCCGTGTGTCTGGCAGGTTCTGGTATCCCGGAGATGAAGACTATCCTGAGGGGGGTGGTGTTAAAGGAGTACCTCACTCTCAAAACCTTTGTAGCCAAATGCATTGGCCTGACATGTGCACTGGGTAGTGGGATGCCTCTGGGCAAAGAGGTATGCTCACACACACACACACACACACACACACACACACACAGTATTTATTAATTTATGAAGCTTTCTTTTTCTATATTATGTTACTTAATGTGCTCATCTCTCTCTGTGTGTGTGTGTGTGTGTGTGTGTGTGTGTGTGTGTGTGTGTCTCCCAGGGTCCATTTGTGCATGTTGCCAGTCTGTGTGCGGCGCTGCTTTGCAAGTTTATGTCACACTTTGGAGGAATTTATGAGGTAAATTTAAAAAAAAACATTACAGAAAA